>JADRCD010165330.1:0-19405 GCA_019843815.1 Montemys delectorum | reverse complement strand
GCCACTGAGAGAGAAAAGTAATGTACTACGTAAGGAATATTTCTACATGAGGGCTCTGCCTGTAACTTAGGGTAGAATACTTCTTTAACCTGAGGCCCTGTCCCTAGGTCCGCAAAAACAACAAAAAGTGTTCCTCACGGAAGAGCTTCAGAGTTTTAACTAGAAAATTATAAAGAGATGGGATATTTCCAAGGGTTTTAGAGGTTGCCTGTATGTTTTCTACGATGTCTACTGTCGATGAAAATGCTATTTTTTTTTTATTTAGTAGAGATTCTTGAATCTATGCTTAACTCAACTTGCCACTATATATGCCCAGTCCCTGTGATAGGAAAAGCGAAGAATCTTACTAAGGGTGAAAACATTTGAAGTCAGCTAAATGCTTGAAAGGAGTCACTTCGCCACTAGCAATTCTTTTTTTCTTTTTGCCAAAATGTTATTAAAAAAAAAAATTATATCTCCTGAGAAGGTGACAAGAGAGAAGGTTATTGGGGAGGCTGACCCTACTGAGGAAAAGTCATAAGCCAAGGCCCTCCATGAGGTGGGTGGGGTGAGGAGATTGGGAGCCCATATTGTCATATGCACTTCACTGGAGAGGATGGTGGGGACGGGGAGGGGGGAGGGGGATGCAAGCTGACGCAAATACGCAGGGTGGTTCATGATTTAAGAGGTTCACACTGTTTGAGGTCAGCTTCACAGTCTAGACAAATCATTCTTATTGAGTTCTAAAACACAAATTGGAAGAATCAACATAGGGATGTAGTTGGTCTGTTTATTAATTAGCAACTGTGCAAAGGCATCCAACTGGCAGAGTCTTTGCCCCTCTGCTTCCTCCTCCTCCTCCTCCTCCTCCTCCTCCTCCTCCTCCTCCTCCTCCTCCTCCTCCTCCTCCTCCTCTGCAGCCATGCAGTTAGTTGCCCTTAGCCCTGCTCACCTGCTCACCTGCTCACACCACATGGTCACTTCCCATCCCCCACCATGCCATCAATTCTCAGATCTCTCACCCATATTCCTGTCAACTTGTCAGAACTGCCTACAGCCACCGATGCTAGCTACTTTGTGGAGAACCTCCAGTGCTTCCTGATGAGGAAAGTTCCCAGATTTCCGGGAAGAAGGGATGTTCCCTCAAGGGGTCACCTTCTGGCCTTGCCTGGTTGAGTGTGGTGTGTGCACACCAATCTGTTACTATGGAGGGTTTTTTTTTTTTTTTAAATTTCTGTTTCTTAAAATATTCATAACCAGAGTTGTAATATCAGAGGGACAGGATGTGTTGTTTTAAAAAAGGAATCCAAAAGGGCAGCGACATGTTGCAACACAGTTACACAAATATCTCTAGAACATCCTGATTAGATGTATCTCAGATCTGCCTGTTCCAAAGGTGAAAGGCTACAGAATTCTGGATTCTTTTAATTCTGCAAAACAACTAAACCATTAGAGAAACAGCAGTTTGACTAAAGAATAAAACGCACGTGGCTGTTTAAAAGCATGTCGCTGAGGACAAGCTTATGAATGGGGCTGCTAAGTCAAGAAAAACCTTCCTCTAGCAAGGCAAGCTCCCAGGTTAAATGAGTCCCAAACAGAATAAGCTGTCACACCCGAGCTTCTTCCAACTCTGATCCCTGGGCTCCAAAAGTGAGTGGAGGAAATGGCTCCCTTACAAATTTGAAATAAGGCACAGAGGAAACTGTAGATGCCAGCCTTTCTCTTGGAGGTCCACAGCATCAGCCATGTAGCTTCAAGAACAATTTGTAGTTTAGGGGACCGCCTGCCCACCTGTCCTCATAAGCTGCCACTCACACCAAGTGCTGAAGGACATGTTTAATGTACTAAAACTTTTACCTTTCCACTCCAAACCTTGGTTGCTGAAAAACATTTGCAAGGGGGTAGCCAGTTTTGGGCAGTAGTACTACACCGGATCATATTAAAAATTTTTTTCTGTAACATATTAAAATAATAGCCTATGAGCACATGAGCATGTAAGTACATGTGCTACATATCAAATGTACTCTTCAACAAGATCTACCCTCCGAGATATAATACAAATATGTCTTTTGTTTCTTTTTCTTTTATCAACAAGATCTACCCTCCGAGACATAATACAAATATGTCTTTTGTTTCTTTTCCTGTTATCACATAGCTTCCAATTTCTTTTGTTGTTGTTTTGAGACAGGGTTTCTCTACATAGCCCCAGCTGCATGGGAACTTACTACACAGACCAGGCTGGTCTCAAAACTCACCGAGATCCACTTGCTTCTGCCTTCCAAGTGCTGGGGTTGAAGTCATGAACAATCATACCTGGCTCCAACTTCTCATTAAGAGCAAGATGGACTGACCCCCCGCCTGTTCTCCTGCCTGCACCTCTCAAATGTTGGGATTACATGTGTTAACATCAAGCTTGGCCGAGTGAAAAGCTTGCCATTTCTTTGAGCATTATTTGTTCGGTTTGTTATTTTTTTACTAGGTGGAAATGGACTTGTCAGAGCCTCTAGAAATAGAGGCACAAATGTGGTTCTGAAATGGGTGCATATATGCAGAATAATACAATACTAAAATATTGTCTTAGATGAGGTGCCATCTTATTGCCTTAGAGAAACTTCTGTAAGAGCAAAAGAACCAAAACCAGGGTGGGTGGGTGGGTGGGTGGGTGGGTAATCTCACTTTTGTTGAAAGCAGGTTGTTAGTGATGACATTTTGAGAAGATTCTTCACGTTGGTTCAAAGGTGCAGGCTCCCTAAAACTAGAGAAATCCCCTTTCCGGACTCCTTTCCGAGGTTCCTGCCTGTTCTCTGCTGACCTCCAAAGGGCTGGCCTGAGAGGCATTCATTGCTCTATCCTGCCCTTCTTTCCCTCACAGCTCACCATTCTTTGCTCACTCCTAGCCATGGACGATCTCCAGCCCAAAGGAAACTCTCCCAGCTTGTATTAGGGGGCTCTGATTCTTACAAGGATGGTCCTGTGTAGGACTTCCCCCACAAACTCCTAAAATCCCGTGCTATCTAAAAGCTGCTTTGTTCCCGTGTCTGGTCTGTCTTTCCTTCTGCCTGACCTCTTACAGAAAACTCGAATTTTAAAGAAATTTGCATTCTGAAACATTTGCCAGGCTCAAAGAAAGGAAGACAAACGGCCACCCTTGATTTGCCCACGTTTTGGCCGAGGGAGGGGTGGTCCACGGGAACAGGCTTGCCCCTTAAACAGCTACCATGAGGAGCAATCTGGAGAGAGGAGGGGATGGCAGTTGAATTTCTAGATTGCTTTTTTGGGAACATTGTATTGGTGTCATAGTTAGGGTTACTATGGCTGTGAAAAGACACCATGACACACAAGCGAGTTGGGGGAGAAAGGGTTTCCATTTCCACTGTTCCTCCTCGAAGGAAGGCAGGACAGGAAGAATTCAAAACAGGAGCTGATACAGAGGCCATGGAGGGGTGCTGCTTACTGGCTTCCTCCACAAGGCTTGCTCAGCCTGCTTTCTTACCGAACTTAGGACTGTCAGCCCAAGCTTGGTTCTAACCCTCACACATAAATCTTGAATTAAGAAAATGCCCCCCATAGGCTTGCCTACAGGCTCAAGGCATTTTTCTCAATTGTCCCCCCCCCCCCCCCCCCGCTACTCTCTGGTGACTCTGGCTGTGTAAAGCTGGCATAAAACCAGTCAGGACACTTGGATAAGGACAGATGAGCCCTGGCGAGCTCGGGAAGGACGGAGAGTTAGAATCAGAGCAGCAGTTAGTTGAGTCATTGCCCCCATTCCAGAACTGCAGATTTTGTTCCCACATTGGGTCCCACTTCTCCTGTGCCTGTATTGTGTGGCAGCACCTCCCATCAATACGGAAAGGAAGTGGTATAGGCTCAGGGCCCAGGACCAACTTCCAGCACAAAGGACATTTATTTACCCTAGAGGGATAAAGAGCAGGGAATAAGGGAAAAGGCAGGAGATAGAGGACATGGGGGAAGGTGAAGGGCTCAAGGGAGAGGGGACAAAGGACTGTCTCTGGATAGAGAGGAGTCAGATGTGGCCAACAGGAAAATGGCAGTTTATAAAGGTAAAAGGGGAAACCCATATTAGGATGAAGTGTTTAATGTAATTGGGCATGTTAATTAGGATAATTAGGTGCTTTTGCTTACTGGAGTTCAGTAGCTGGACCTTGGATAGTCAGCCTCAAGGGGGTGGAAGTGGCCAAATAAGGAAACAGACCTTGGGGGCTAGCTTTAGGAATGCAAGGTAAAGGTGTTTAGCAAGGCAGAGGGAACTGGGGAGAAGGGTAAGGCCTGCCAGAGCTACCTCCCTGCTCGACTGGGCTAGTGTCCCTTCAAGTGCGCACTGTGAATTCAGAATGAACCCTTCCTTCCAAGTGTCAGTAGGAACAACTTTTCCTAATGGTGTGTGGGGACTCTAAGAGTAGAACAAAACCAGTTTAGCCTTGCCAGAACCCAACAAGCCCCAGCAGCTATTCAGTACCTCTGGGCCTTAGTTTTCTTTTCCATTAAAAGAAAGGATTGCAAAACACAGACGTGACTACGTCTGCATTTTGAAGGTTTCCTGGGTGTCTTTTGAGTTCACAATGGGCCACACTGTCTAATGAGTACCTTAAATAGTACTTGAAAACACTTGTAATACCATTCCCCACCACACTTAAATGTGAATACAAGTGTACATCAGTCTTGAACTTAGAAAAATATAGCTAGGATTGGAAGGTCCCTAATCCTTCTAATCCTGGCGTTTGAGAGGCTGAGACAGGAGGATCACCACAAAGTCCAAGTCTGGGGTATAGAAAAAGATCTTTTCTTAAAAGAGGACATGTGCCTGTGTCTGCACATATGTGTGCCTAGCTTATGTTCTCAGCACAAAAGCATAAGTATTATCACACGTGTGTTCATGAAGAAAGTGAACCGGCACTTTCTACTAAAAATGTTCAGCATGATCTGAATAGGCGAAAGACTTCAGTACGGATACACGCACTTGAGTACAGGTGCCCGTGGAGTCCAGAAGAGGATGCTGGCTCCACCGGAGCTGAAGTTACAGGGTGCTAAGCCCTGAAGTCATAGGTACTGGGAACCGAACTTAAGTGCTCTGGAGGAGCACTTCACTGTCCAGCTTTGGTTTTGAGACAGGGTCTTGGCATTTACCATGTAGCCTAAGCTGGCCTTGAACTCATGGGGGGAATCCTCATGCCAGGGCCTCTGAAGTTACAGGGGCTACAGGAGTGTGCCACACACCTGACTGAAACACAATAAACATGAGAGAGATGTTCTTCAGCTAAACACTGAAACGGTTTTCAGTCACTAGACTTTTATTTTTCGACTATATGCTGAATCAAGATAGAAGCCGTATCTCTTCTCAATGTGCCTGCATTGATGAGAGATGCGGATTTCTACTATAAGCAAGCAGTCTTGGCAATGGCAATCTAAGATATAACAAATCTAATCTAATCTAAGATATAACTAATCTAAGATACAACAAAATATCTCATTCAGGGATTTGGTTTATTTTTTTTTTTTAAAAAGGATTATTTTATTTACATGAGTACACTGTAGCAGTCTTCAGACACACCAGAAGAGGGCATCGTATCCCATTGCAGATGGTTGTGAGCCACCATCTGGTTGCTGGGAATTGAACTCTGGACCTCTGGAAACGAAGTTGTTGCTCTTAATGGCTGAGCTATCTCTCCAGCCCCAGGGATTTGATTTCTAAAAGCAATTTCTTAACTCCACAAAAAGAGCGAATGGAAAATAAGTTACTTAATTCAACTAAAATAGAATTTAAATCTCTACATTAAATCTAAAGTTATTACTAGAATATACCATGTCATGGCAGAAAACAATGAAATGCCCAAATGGTTGTCTCACAACTGTATGTATGAAGATGGCTTTGTTTTGGGAGGTGAGAGGCCCCCTATCTGTCTAACATGACTTACCGTAAGTGCTCCAACAGAAATGGTCCCTGAGATAGAGATGTGAGTGCGTGTCTACATCTTAATGGATAAGACAGCATGTACAAATTCTTTCAAACAGGCTCTGCCTGAGTGTCTGCTGTGGTTTGGGGATGGTTCAACAGACCACACATGGCATAATCATCTGTGGAGATTTTTCCTAGTGGAAAGAACACAGTGGTGGGTGGATTTCCGCCTCTTCAGTGTTTCAGCCGTAGCTCTCAAGCACCTTTCATTGTAATGTTACTGGATCTCTCTTTTCAGGGCCAACCCTAATTTGCAGTAGGAAATAAAGACAGCTGTTCCAATGGGCCCGGGAAAGCACTGGCAACAGTATATTCCAATTATTGCCAATTTTTTTTGATCTCTGTATTCATCTGCCCATAATAATATCACACAGTGAGAACTTCTGCCTCCAGAGGAATACAAAACTAGATGGTGCAAAGGTACAATCCAGCAAAAATACTTACATCCCAGGAACATCTTCCTTCTTATTTCTACTTACAGTTTCCTAAACACTACACAATGCTCATGGGAGATTTTTTACTTCTGTTTAAGCTGTATGTAAGTGCTTTAAACTTGCAAATCCCTATGTGTACAGAAACTTACTAAGTTCCTCACATTAGAAAAGTATTGGTTAGTGTCTAAAAATGGCCACTTGCTCCACCGTCCCCTGTGGGCTCTACCAAGGATGATGAGCCTTTACAACCACTCTTCTTCGGAACACACTATCTCATTCTAGGAGCTGGGATCAAGATGTTCCAGGATGGCGTCATCCTATTAATGAATGATGCTTGCTCCCAGTGCCCTTGATTAAGGACAGCGTTCAGCTTTCTAAAACATGGAGGACACTCTGCCTTCAGCTAGTCGGTGCCGATCCAGTTCCACTAGGCTTTTTTTTCCAGCATGAGTTTATACTGATGAAACATTCCCTATATGACTTACAATTACTTCCTCAGGCAATTAAATGTTATTGTTACATATAAAATAAATAGGGTCATTGTTTTCCTTTGTTTACGTTTTGCCCTGTTGAAGAAAACAGGACATATATGCCCTTAAACACTACACCCCTACATCATCTTCCCTCGTGGTACCCCTGCCCTGTCAGGTAAGTTCTCAAGTTCAGAAAACCCCAGCACGCATAGTTAATTTTAAAAGGCAATTCTGAATTCAACTAGCTCAGAATTGCAAAGCAGAGAATGGTCTGCATAATTAGTGAGACACAATTTAGAGATTTTTTTTTTTAGTTAAATTAATTTTTAAAAATGTGTGATTAGTAGGAAAGTCAAAGAAAGATGTGGATTTCACTTCAGAAACCATCTGTTCTCACTTATAAGCCCAGGAAAAACAACTGCAATATTAAAAGAACCAGAAAGACCCTCCAAGGTCTCTCATCATTCAATTCCAAAGGAACTCCGCCTAAGGGAGGGAAACAGACAGTTCAATCTAAAAACAGTATTCATGCACACTTATATAAGACAGTAACTTTAGGGAGACCTTATGGACAAATTGAAAATGAAACAATTAATTCTATAGACAGACCCTACTGAGTCAATGGGAAAGCACCCATATAATAAATAAGTAAATCACACAAAATTAGAAGGTGTTCCTTCACTTCATAGAAACAGTTAATATTTTCCTCATATTTCCCCACTGAGAACTCCCATGTTCAATTCCCTATGGCTTTTCATTATTTGAGAAGATGAAATATTCCTGTTTCCTATATTTGAAATTATTTACATGATTTGTTCATTTAATTAGCATACTTGTTAGTTTTAATCCCTTTTCCTGTCAGAACAACTGAAGATGGCTAAGAGTTATGAATGTTGCTTTTAAAAGACTATATTTTACAGTGACAATGTGGACACAAAACAACAGATGCAAGGATGCAGAAACACGGGGCGGGGTCGGAAAGGTTGGCCTTTTCAACAAAAGGTGCTGCCTGCTGGGTACCCACTGGGGGTGGTGGGGAAAGCAAACACAAATCTTCATGCTCTATACCATTCAAAAAATCAATTCCAACCAGACTAATGACCTAAATGTCACAGGAGAACTTCTAGGAGAAAACATTGATAATCTTAGGTAAGCAAGTGTCTCTTAAACGGGAAATCAAGCTCTAGCCGGAGAGGGAGTAGCTGGTAATGAAGACTCCATTAAATAGAATCTCTGTCCACCAAAAGGCCCTGATCAGGCAACAGAAAATTAACCACAGACTATAAGAAGGCATTTCATAACTAAGACCTCACCAAGACAAAGGGAAAACAGACAACAGGAAAACTGATGAAAAATGCTTAAATAGGGACTTTGCCAGAGGATCTCATTGGATAATACTGACCAGCAATGAAGCTTTTTAGTGATCAGAAAACACAAATAACAAGCAGAGATTACCAGATCGGGAATTAAAAACTGCCATTACCAGGTGCGGCAGACCCCTTCCTTCACAGAGCAGTTTCTTCAGAAATTAGCTTGAGAGTCACTATGGCTAACAGCTATAGTGATCCAGCTGTTCTGATCCAGCTGTGCTGAGGTCGTTTGCCAGCAGGGGACTGTGCACATACTCACATTTACAACAGCCCAACAGCAGCCAAGAAGTTAAAATGGGTTATGCGCGCCCAAACCTCGGCCACGTTGAGAGAAAGCAGCTAGGCGTAAGATTGCATCTCACAAGATCTCACTTGAAAATGGGAAAGATTAACGTATTAAAAAACAAAATTTCCATCAGTGGAGGATTTTGATTGGGGTGAAGTTTCTGGGTGCTGTATCCCAGAGCCTATTCTACGTGTTACAGGTTGTGCTTACTTCAATGTATACCTTTCTCTGCATACGGCATTCCAAGAACTACTTTAAGAAAACATGTCTGATTTATTAATTGCTGAAGAACTCTCATCTCCAAAAGGAAAAGAAAAAAAAAAAAAAAAGAACCCCTGAAGTTAAGGAGAGCATAAAATAATTGATATGTGGAATTGATCTAGTGCCCTCAGGCTGCCAGGGTGTTTGGGTAACTAGGAGTTAAAGTCATCACTCATTTCCACACACTGAGAAGGTGGTTTAGACTTTTGCTGAATTTTATGGAACCAAGCTGAGGGGATCTGGCCACCACAACAGCGGAAAAGTTAATGAGAAAGCATGATTATGGCTTATGCTACGCTGTGACTAATCCCACATCATTTGGAAAAGATCTTTAAACCAGGAAGGAGATAGGCGGGCAAACCCTCCAAGGACTGGAGGAAATGTGCTTGAAACAAGCCATTTTTCTCCTGCGTGGCTGTTGAGAGCGGAAAGAAGTGCTGACTCATGAGGCCTGCCTCCCGGGAGAGAACACGAGAGTGAGTTACAGTGGTTAGGAGGAGGAGATGCAGAGGTACCCATACAGCAGAAGCAACAGATCTTCAAAGAATCTCGACGACTTACAGCTGTGTTGCACCAGGACAGAGAGCCAAACAGTTCTTTTCTTCTTTTCCCTTCGACTCGCCTATTCCTGTTTTAGTGAACTGAATGCTGTAGTATTTACAAAAATGGGACATCCAACTTAAACACAGGCTTTATAACACTCAGAACACCTTAAGACACCTTAAGAGACTCACCAGGATGGCCACTAACCCTCCACCAAAGGGAAGACTTGTTACCTGAAATTTCACCAAAGCAATGAAATATCTTACCTATTGGGGTTAAAGAATTATATTGTTCTAAAAGCATTTTAAGCTATGCTTTAATGATCAGAATATTCAATTCCATGAGCTTTAGAGACATCAGCACACTACTGAAATGATATGAAAGTAAAATCCTTCGTTATCTTAGATTTCAGGAGAACCCTCAACGATGAGGGCATGCCTATGATACAGAACATTTGGGCTACCTTTTGCTCTTACGATGCAGACCATTGCCCATGGAGATAAATCAGAGACATTCTAAAAGTCTGAAATACAGGAATCCGTTTTCTAGAGTGCATCTATATATTTCCGCGTTCCTTCCCCACACAGTGGTTGGCAGCAATTTGTAAAGAGTAACTCGGTTAGTACGCTGCCCACAGTAGCAACAATGCCTTGGGTACCTACTGACTGTTTTCCCAGCACAACATCTATTAGTAACTCCCAGGAGTCACTTCAGGGCTGAAGAAAACCTCTGAGTTCTCAGGAACAGGCTGGGGCTAGGTGGCCTGGCTAGGGTGTCTCAGAATTTGAGTCCCACGACATACTTTCTCTCTCCAATGCACGAATCAGTGACATTCCCTAAAGGGCCCAGGGACAGTGATGTGCTGATCTCTGCACAGACAACAGAGGTTTTCAAACAGGGCCTCATTGCTGGCCTCACATTCACAGAGTCCCAGTGGCCTCTACCTCAAAGTGCTGGAATTAAAGGAGTGCTCGACTACACTTGGCAGGAGAAGGTTTTAAAATATAGAAAGTTGTATATTGATACATGGTGGCTCCAGTATTTTCCTTGGTGGTTCTCAGGGTTGGAGTTCCTTTGAGAAGCAGTCTAACCCCAGGACCGAAGGGGTTAACACCCTGAAACGAAAATTTCTGAATATTTACTCTCATCAACCACTTTCATCGTCCCATGAACTGAGATTACTCTCCATCTTTGTGTGCAAGGAAGCAAGGTTTTTCTACCATGTAAAGGCACAGTTCATACAGAGTGTGTTCTGTGACCAAGAGAACCTGATAGAGCGATGTAACGGAAGGCGTATGCAAAATATCCCCCTGGTCTTCGAATCCTGTTCACAGTGCTGTTTAGGACTAAATAGAAACTGTTCCCCTTTGCTGAATGCTACTGCTGCAAAACACCACAATGAACAATCTGGAAATGTCGTGGGAAAATTTACCAAGCCAACTCATACTATGGGCCCACTGCAACTGGAGTACAATTCCACCCAAGAAGCAACTTGGTGATGATGAGCGTAGCTGGAGAGGACAGTATGGCACACGCCTCATGAAAGTGGCCTGTGCCACTGTAAAGAGCTTGTCCTCTGTGGCGTTCCTGCTAGAAGACAAGAACAACACGTCCATGGACACATGAGCCTGGCATCTGTCAACTGAGCGGAAGACAGAATTACACGCTCTCCTTTGAAGCAAACACATCGCACAACGCAGAAGCAGGCTAACCTTTGGAAGCAGCAACAGAGCAGACAGATGGTGGTTTGACAAATGGACAGTGGGTAGCCTTTCTGCACTGACCGGGGTTTTGAATGTTGTAAGTGTATTTACTTAATTGTAAGTATATGCTTTCAAAAATATCAGTAATTAGTCCTAAGTTTCCATTTACCTATAACAGGAATTATGAATTTACCTACTTTAGGAACTGTTAAAAAATGATTATATCCTTTTCCTGTACCAATAAACACAAAGACTTCTGAGAATTTCTTTATCAGAACTTTTTTTCTTTTTAAGTACAAAAATCAAAAGAAAATCCCCAGAGAACTTTTTCATCGACTGAGAGTGGTACAAAAAGATTAGTGGAAATCTGTTAACACAGAGACCATATAATATCTGAATGGAAAACCTTTCTGTGACATTACTTTGACACTAACATATGAAAATAGCTTGATACAAAAATACAGTTGTGATCCAGCAAGTGGCACCAAATTAGAACAATTTTATTATTAACATAATCCCAATGTATATACATTATCCTCCCAAATAGGAAACAATTTAATTCCAGAGTTTAAAATGTGGTTCCCAAAATGAATCCTTATTGTAAATTTGGAAGAAAAAAGAAAAAAGCTCTGAAAACTAATTCTAACTTAATTTTGATCTTTGACTAAAATACACACCTTGTACCCATCAGCTCTCTCATACAAAAAAAAATGCATATTATAAATAAAACTTTCAAAAGTGATCTTGGATGTTTTATTGCACATCAAAGAGAAGATCTGCCAGTTGGAACGGCTCTCAGCCTTTTCTTATCATGCAGTTTCAAAAGCTACTGACTCTGGGTGGATGCATTGTGGACATCAGGTGACCCTGGGTGGATGCACTGTGGACATCCAAGTGACCCTGGGTGGATGCACTGTGGACATCCAGGTGACTCTGGGTGGATGTACTGTGGACATCAGGTGACCCTGGGTGGATGCACTGTGGACATCAGGTGACTCTGGGTGGATGCACTGTGGACATCCAGGTGACTCTGGGTGGATGCACTGTGGACATCCAGGTGACCCTGGGTGGATGGATGCACTGTGGACATCCAGGTGACCCTGGGTGGATGCACTGTGGACATTCAGGTGACCCTGGGTGGATGGATGCACTGTGGACATCCAGGTGACCCTGGGTGGATGCACTGTGGACATCCAGGTGACCCTGGGTGGATGCACTGTGGACATCCAGGGTCCTATCTCATGTTTCTCTGAAACAGGAACAAAACATTCTACAGCCCTGCTTCAGTTACTTTTTCTAAAGTGAAAATGACTTCTGTTTTCTATCAAAGGTAATTATAGGGGATCTGAACCAATAAATGTATATGTCTAAATGTTGGTTATTTCTTTTTCAAATAGATTTATTTAAAAAAAAACAAAAAACAAAAAACAAAACCCTAGAGGAATTCTACCCCATCACCTATCTCCAATCCGCCCAGGACCGCTGCTTCTCAGTGAATGCCCTGTGTACGTCACACTGCCAGATTCCTACCAGTGGCTGTCATTTACAGTCTCACTTGCCCCAACCTCTTCAACCTTCTTAGCTGTTGCTTCGCTAGCCCAAATCAGCCAGAAGGCAACAGCTTTAAAAATAGAAATCTCCAGATAAGTTCAGTATGGTGCCCAGCAAAAAGTAGGCATTTAATAAATATCTGATAACTGACTGCAAGCCCCCCTCCTATGCTGACATGTACTAGTGATTTATGGGTAATATGTGGGTTGACGGTACACAAGTCTAGGTAACTAAGGAGGAAACACATAAACCATGGAAACAGACACTGTTAATTTCTATAATTCTGCCCAGGACAGAATATGGACTTAAGAATGAACTATTCTGATAATTAAAACTCATTAGTCAAATACTTTTAATTTTGCCAAAGGGACTCTAACAGTTAGCCTTTGGCAATTCCCAAGCATACAGTGAGCCCCAAATAAAACAAAATAAGATTGCACTGTTACGAGGAAACAAGTCCATGAGAGCAGAGAGGAGGCCTCACTTAAGGGACAGCAACTTCAAGGAGTCTGTTGTTCTTCCGTTTGCAGGTTGGCACGCTCCCATTTTTCTGGTTGCCTTGAATAAACTTCACACATACTTTGTCCTGTCTGAACTGTACCAGGAACCTAGAAAGGAACCAAACACACTCAGGCACCCACGAAGGTGGCAGTCGAGGGGCATAGTCGAGGGGCACGAGCTCCCCGTGGCAGGTACTTATTAATAACCCTTTCTGCCCCGCGTCTGACGAGAACTGATTGTATTTTGCTCCTGCAGGTCATCAGCGGGCTCCAAGAAAAGGAAGCTCGCCCGCGTTCCAGTAGGGTGAGATGAGCTGACGGTAATTACTTGGTGTTTCAGTGGGGACATCAAGAAACCGTATACTAACATGCTGTAATCTGCTTTTCCTCACTTTTAGATGGCAAAAAAAAAAAAAAAAAAAAAAATTGTAAAAAGGGGCCAAGTGAAATGTTCAACAAGTCAAACGCAAGAACTGCAGGGAACAAAGCCATTCACACACACCCTAAACCGGTGATCTTTTCAACCCATCAGCCATCAATCCTAATCAGCCATCAGGGGGATCTTTCGCCATGCTCCCCTGGGGGTGGAGGGCAAAGTTGGCCTACATTACTGGTGCATTCCTAAGTGACTTATCTAACAGGCATGCAGTTGATAATACTAATGTCTACAGCAACAGCAAGGATTCACGGCTCGGATGTGTATATTAGCTCCAGTTAAAAGGCCATGTTTTACGAATACCATCTCCTGGGGTAAAAGGTGACACAGGCCTCTAATTCACACACTGTTTTATTTGTGTGTGTTCATGCGCACGCTTGTGTGGGTGCGCCACCAGCCCTGGGTGCAGTTCCTTGGGCTGTTAACCACCTAGCTCTTGGAGAAAAGGTTTCTTACTAGAACCCACAACTCACCAATTACACTAAACTGGATGAGCAGTGAACCCCAGGGATTTACCTGCCTCCCCAGCACTGGGATTACAAATATGAGCCATCCCGGCCATTCTATGTAGGCGCTGAGGACTGAATTCAGGACTTGGCCCCGTCAGCATTTCAGTCTCTAGCCCCTTGTACTGGCTGGTTTTGGGTGTCAATTTGACACAGGCTGGAGTTATCACAGAGAAAGGAGCTTCAGTTGAGGAAATGCCTCCATGAGATCCGGCTGTGGGGCATTTTCTCAATTAGTGATCAAGGGGAGAGGGCCATTGTGGGTGGTGCCATCCCTGGGCTGGAAGTCTTGGGTTCTATAAAAGAGCAGGCTGAGCAAGCCAGGGTCAGCAAGCCAGTAAGGAACATCTCTCCATGGCCTCTGCATCAGCTCCTGCTTCCTGACCTGCTTGAGTTCTGACTTCCTTTGGTGATGAACAGCAAATGTGGAAATGTAAGCTGAATAAAACCTTTCCTCCCCAACTTGCTTCTTGGTCTTGATGTTTGTGCAGGAATAGAAACCCTGACTAAGACATCCCTCGATGTTATAAAAGGACAATAGCACTGACCTTTCAAATGAGTTCTTGCTTCTCAACTCAAAGCACTGTGAAGAAAACTGCGATTCTACATTCTACTATCTGGGATACGTCTCTAGTATATATTATTATTATTATTTTCTTTTTGAGCCAAGGTCTCATTATGCAGCCTGGGATGGCCTGGACCTCACTATGTTTATTTGGCTGGCTTTGAACTCCCAAGTTACAAGGTGCTATGATTAAAGGTGTGAGCCAGTGAGCATGCTTGGCTACATATGTAATTGCACTTGTGTGCCCTAAAAAAGCTTTCCAATTTAAAACAGATTCAAACATTTTATGTCTTATACTTTCTTCAAGCTCGTGGGGCACAACTAAGATTCACTTGGGAAATAGCCATAGCTAAATGCATTTTATACATGAACCACATTGTTCTTGGTCATTTACATGGACTTAGCTTTAAGACAATTGGGGGAGAGGTTAACTACTATTACTTATTTCCATTTCATAGAAGAGCAACCTAAAAAAGCATTCTCCAGCCACCAAGAATATGGATATATTATTTCACGGTGTTAAAAGCATCCAGAATTTCAAAAGTAAAAGGAGCATGGGTTAGTTATTGTCACAATTTCATGTTGAAACGTTCACATTCTGCAAGTTATCTTTAAGTACAGTCTACACACAGGATTGGCTGTTTGGGAGTTTAAGGACTAGGAATTTTGACACAGTGGTGTCTCTCAGTGACTTCAACTCTCATTTCCATGTCCACATCAATTAGCAGGTAACCAAAGATATAGGTTTTTTTTTTTTTTTTTTTTTAAGCAACTACTTCCACTTCTGAAAAGGCTATGAGGAAGGGCATAGTCTCCGAACTGCATGCTGTTCATGACACATGCACTACACGTCTGGATGGGCTGGAGTCAAGCCATGTAGGGCTGGAAATATAGGACAAGCCATCTTGCCAGGGCCTGAAAAGTCTGTGTCAATCTGCACTGCTCCATTAGGGAATTTCTAAGGCCTGCTTGGGAACACATGGGACATGAAAGAGACTGCCTGAAAACTCTTCTCCAGGCTTCTTGGAGCGTCTAGGGAAGGAACCCATGGGGAATATAAGAGGTTCCATCTACTGATCTACTTTCATCAGACCAACCATTAGGAAATACAACAGGAGAAGGGTTATTATAATGGTATCAAATAACTGTCTTTCATGTGGCCACATTGTAAATCACTCAGAAGACAATTTACCTAAAAGCCTGTGACATCTATGATGTCACATACTGTCTGGATGGCAGGAACAGGGTTAAGTAATCACACTAGCACTCCCAGGTAGGGACGGCCAATGGAGGGATGTTACTGTTGACCACAATGGAGAAACACAAACACGCTGTCCCCTCAAAGCTTCTGTGCATATGGGAAGAAACCAGATTTCAGAAGCTCAGGCAAATTCCATATTAAAGAAAGAGTTTCAAGTTTTGCCAAAGAATTCTTCTTTTTCCCCAAGTGCACTGTTACTAATGTTCCCTAAGAGCATTACTTTTAGAACGGCAGTGAGGGGACTCAAGAGCAAGAACCCCGCAGGGTCTGGGCTTGGGGTAAGCTCTTCTTCCTATGACTGTAAGACTACTGTATCCAGGCGCTGAGGGGGTGGGGGAGATCAGTATAGCCTTGAACTTGCAGTAGTCCTTCTGCCTCTGCCCCATGACTCCTGGGAGTATAAGCAGGTAGGTACCAATAGCCTTGCCTTGGAAAATCCTTAATTTAAAAATAAAATCTTCTTGGGACATTAGTATCCAAAATTAAAATATGGATGCAAAGATTTTAAAAGGGAGTAAATTTCACATTTACACCAAGTCTTAGCATTACAAACTTTCAGTGTGAAATGCCTTTTCTATAACTCCAGTTATCAATATATGAAAGGAAGGTTATTCCCAGTCTGACTCAGAACCACTCCTGTTACTCATACAGCCTTTCCTCAGTACACATACATGCAACACGCAGTGCCTAAGAGGCAACCTGTTCTCACCTCTCTTGTCTTTTCTCTCATCGAGCTCAGGATCTGACTACTCCTATCTCCTGCTTACACCCTAGCTTAAGTAACACCACCTTGCCCTAGACAGCCCCTCTGTTCTATCCTAGCCTCTCACTCGAGGTAACTGCCCACAGTGTCGTGAAAGCCATCCTTCAAAAATAAGTAAGGCCACAGCTGTGCCCAAATCCCCTCGTAGTCTTCATCATTTTCAGCAAGAGCTCAACTCTAAGTTTAAACCAAGCTCTGTATAACTGGACTCTACTTTTCTCCCCAGGATCTTCTCCCACAATCTCTCTGCCATAGCTTGCTCTTGTCTGGGAACATTTGGATCTGTCGCCTGTTTGTGCTATACAGCATCTTCCTGCATTGCTGACTGGGTTGCTCTCTTAGTTAATTTACAGCTGAGAAGCCTCCCAATCTCTGTTAAAGTGATACCTTACCTTTGCTTTCTTTTTCTTATCTGTCTCACTACTAAAGTATAAGGTACTTAGCACTTGCTTTGGTCAGTGTCACCTAGGGTCTACCCTTCATCAGCTGCACATACTGGACATACACTGCTACCTAAAACAGTTGGATGAGACTGGAAAACCAAAACTGCAACAGTAAAGCTGAAAGTCCAAAAGTGTACTACACGGTACATGGACATACTCATCGGAAATCTCGATATTGAGCTTCTGTTTCGTTTGGCTGAGCGTCGTGCGATATAGCTTGGTTGCCATTTCAATCAGGTGGTCACTGCTGAAGAGAAAGTCCCCTTTACTAGCTGCTTCTGAGCCCTGCAAAGACAAGACCAAGGCTTAGAAGGAGGATGGAAAGGTTTGCGGGTTTGTTTCCTAAAACCTCAGACACTGGGGCACATCCTCTCAGATAAGCAATAAGGACAAGACTGAGACATTGATACAAGCCCCTGTTACCTAGAGTCAGTCAGTGGACCAGAGCAGCATTCTACTGCAGACCCCCCCAGGATGAGAAGCCACAAGATTCCTTTGTGGTGGCTTTGCGCAATTAAGTTGGAAGAGCAACGACCCAACTCATAACTCATTCTCAAAGCATGCTGTTCAGAAACCATTCAGTGATTTGGTTTTTAAAAGTAACAACAGGGACCAGTGAGATGGCTCAGTGGGGAAAAGCTCTTGCCATGCAGCCAGACAGCCAGAGTTCGATCCCTGGAACTGAACTGACATGATGGAAAGAAAACTGACTCCCACAAGTTGTCCTCTGACTCCTACAAATACACACACAATAAATAACTGTAAACAAAAAAAATAGCTAAAAAGCAATCAATTTTTAAAAATTGAAGTAACAGCAAAAATATTTCAAACAAATACCCAGGGCACCCTAACTTCAGGTGCCCAGGAACCGCTAGGGAACTTACACCCAATAGAATTCTTCTGTGCATAGACTAGGCCACAGCCAGAGACAACAGTTCACCAAACTCCCTAGCTGGTTTTGTGTGTCCGGGCTGAGAACAGCTGTTGTATGATTTAGTATGTTTCCATTTAGATTTAGATCTCTAGTGGGGTCGACAGGCAAAGGTAAGCAAGCCTTTGGGTCTTTTCTATATATGACTGATAGATGCTAACATTTATTTGGTACTGACAAGTTTACACAGCAATCGTTCTGTTCAGCATTTGTGTCCATTGTGCATAAAGCCTCCTATCAATGCTAGGAAGTAGATACAATTGTAAAGATGAGATTAATGAGGAGTTAAAAATAGCATGGCTCCAGTAATCAAAATAATAAATTTAGTGCCTACATGTTAACCTCTCAATTTAACCCAGTGAAAATGTAGGTTAAAAAAAACAAACAGTGGACAATGCTTTAACTATAGTTGTAGCCTTCAATAAACCACAAGTTAACAATGGATAAGAAGGAAGATGACAGTTTTAAATTGGCATACAGAAGAAACACCAGAAGAGACATAATTTGAAACATCTTTACATTTTCATCTATTATTTTCTGAAGTCAAGTGAGCAAGCTGATAAAAGTGTAAATCAATTACTGAAAAACAATGCTTGAGATTTTAGATGTGGGTGAACATAGCCAAAGGGTACAAGTCAATAGGAGGGCGAGTGGCAGGCCTAGTCAGGTGGGAGCATCTAGTCACGAGCTGAGAAATTGGACACAGGAAGCCTATCTGTCAAGTCACCAGGTGAAGCTTACCTCCTTGAGGTGGACTGCAAAGAAGCCATCGTTCTGTGAACTCATGGAGACCTTGGTCACATCCACCAGGGGGACCTCGGACTTGATCTGCCCAGACTTTTGGTCAGCAAGGAGAAGGTTATTGTTTGTTAAGAGGAAAATCCGAGATGTACTCTGAAACAAGAGAGAGAGAGAAAAAATAAAAGTATGGACCGATGACCCAAAACCCTCCAAAATGGCCCATAAGTGTAAACCTTTAGTTATTTCTAGAAATATATACTTTATTCTGCTGTCTTTCAGCAAGCATACCCATGTAAACTGAGACACACATTAAATAATGAATTCTTAAACCTTTTTATGTATGTGTGCATATGTCTGTTTGTGTCCACAGGTGCACAGGTGTGGAGGTCAGACTCTCTCCCCCCACTTCTTCCCTTGAGAGAGTCTCTCAGTGAACTGGGACCTCTCTGCTTCAGCCAGGCTGGCTGGACAACAAGCTCCCCGGATCTCCACCCTCCAGTGTGGGGTTATAAGAAAGCACACCACACGCCCCACTCTTTGATGTTGAAGCTTGGGATTTGAACTCAGGGTGCTATCCTTACAGAGCAGCTGCTTTTTATCCACTGAGCCATCTCTCCTGCTCTCATATTTTCAGTTTTTCAGAGAACAGAAGTTTACATCTAAAGGTAAGGAGCGATTCCTCCAC
>JADRCD010165328.1:0-14135 GCA_019843815.1 Montemys delectorum | reverse complement strand
AGTTCTGTAGGCTTCTTGTATGTTCATGGGCAACTCTTTCTTTAGGTTAGGGAAGTTTTCTTCTATAATTTTGTTGAAGATATTTACTGGCCCTTTAAGTTGGAGGTCTTCACTCTCTTCTATACCTATTATCCTTAGGTTTGGTCTTCTCATTGTGTCCTGGATTTCCTGGATGTTTTGGGTTAGGGTCTTTTTGCATTTTGCATTTTCTTTGATTGTTCTGTCAATGTTGTCCATGTTATCTTCTGCCCCTGAGATTCTCTCTTCTATCTCTTGTATTCTGTTGGTGATGCTTGCATCTATGTTTCCTGACTTTTTTCCTAAGATTTCTAACTCCAGGGTTGTCTCCTTTTGTGATTTCTTTATTGTTTCTACTTCCATTTTTAGGTCCTGAATGGTTTTATTCAGTTCCTTCACCTGTTTGTTTGTGTTTTCCTGAAATTCCTTAAGGGATTTTTGGGTTTGCTCTTTAAGGGCTTCTATTTGTTTACTTTTGATCTCCTGTAGTTCTTTATGGGATTTTTTTGTTTCCTCTTTAAGGGCTTGTACCTCTTTATCTGTTTTCTCCTGTATTTCTTTAAAGGAGTTATTCATGTCCTTCTTAAGTTCCTCTATCAGCATTGTGAGATGTGTCTTTAGATCCAAATCTTGCTTTTCTGGTGTTTTGGGATATCCAGGGCTTGCTGAGGTGGGAGTACTAGGTTCTGGTGAAGCCAAGCAGTCTTGGTTTCTGTTGGTAGGATTCTTGCGTTTGCCTTTTGCCATCTCTTGATCTCTGGTGTTAAAAGTTCTTGGTGTCTTAGAGCTTGACCTTTCCTTGCTGCCCTGCAACTCCCCTTCCACTCCTGAGGTCTTTGCCTCCCAGCTGGTCTGGCCTGAGTCCTTGGGCTGAAGTCTGTCCTGGAGGGAAGCTCTCCGCTAGCAGGCAGGGGGCAGAGGTGGTCGCTGATCCAGCTCTGTCACTCGGAAGCTGACAGGCTCCTGTCCCTACAGTCCTGCGACTCCCCTGCACTTCCTGAGGCCTATGCCTCTTGGCTGGTCCTGCCTGATTCCTGGGGCTGAAGCCTGCCCTGAGTCCTTGGGCTGAAGTCCACCCTGGAGGGAAGCTCTCCCCTGAGTCCTTGGGCTGAAGTCCGCCCTGGAGGGAAGCTCTCCGCTAGCAGGCAGGGGGCAGAGGTGGTCACTGATCCAGCTCTGTCACTCGGAAGCTGACAGGCTCCTGTCCCTGCAGTCCTGCGGCTCCCCTGCAATTCCTCTAAATTTAATATTTTTAAAACTTGAAAAGAAACTATTCCGAAAATCATATACATGGTGAGTATGCTAACCGGTATGAATGTTGTCTATGCCTTAAGTCACCCATATTAACTCAATGAGAAGAGCTGCACTAATCAATTTATTCAATAGCTATTGATGGAGAAGGCTTTCCACGTGTCAGGTACTTTCTAGATGAAGAGAAATAATTGTGTTGGTGTTAGTCTAGCTAGAGAGACAAACATGCTGAAAGTCATTAACAAATGTAAACTCCTGAAGAGTGTAGGTGCACCTGTTAGGTTCCTAGTGGGTGCATGCAGATCGAGGGAACCTGCTAAGGCTGAGGTGTGTGGAGTTTGTTAATAACATGACCAGAGCTACAGCATGACATTCTATCACTTAGGGAAAACAATTAACTGTGATTCCTACATGGCTATCAGTCTGTAGAAGCATCGCCAAGCCTTCCCACATGCAAAAAAGGTTTCCCCAAGCTCTCAGTCCAAGCCAATGAGAAGTGTCGAACCCTGAATCACTCCCAAAACTGTATATAAATCCTACCCAGGGAATTAAAGGTGTGCGAGAACTACTCAGTCATCCGAGGCTTTTGTTCTAAGCGCTGTAACACTTGGAAAGAGGTCTGCTCTCCCTGAAGCCTGAAGCTTCCCGCACTCCTCACTAGCTAGTCGGCCCATCCTGACCCTACTCAGTGCTGGGAGGCACGAAGTAACTACCTGATCTGGAAGGTACAGTAGAGACAGAGGTAAAGCCAACTGCAGCACAGAAGTGATGGAAGCGACTCCCTCTCCCTGTCTTTGCTTGCTTCTTTTCTCCGAAACTCTCGCACCAGGCTGGGACAGAGATCTCTGTGAAAGCCTCTGGTACACAGGCCCACAATTAACCATTCAAGAAAAGAAAGTAGCTGGGGCTGATGCAAGAACAACCTCAATAGAGGGTAGGGGAGTCTCTTTTCGAAGGTGAGGATGTGAAATACAGGTAGTTTGACACCAGCGAAGGATTCTGACCAGAAATGAGAGAAGATCCCAAACTGTATCAGTTGAAATGGTGGGCTATAGGAGAGCTCCCCTGTTTTTATCACCACATACTTGTCTCTAGGGCTCAGAGCCACAAAGGATCTGGTCCTGCATTGAGTTGTCTGACACATCTAGAACAGCTTCTGGCACTAAAGCATGTTTCTGAGAATCAAACGAGAACCAGTTGAGTATGGATCTCCACAAAGAAAATGTGTGGTCAAAATGAAATGAAGTCTTTAATCTGCCTCTGGCAATGTACTGAAGAGCACAGTTTAGTGAATCAGAAATTTCCAAAGTGAATTATGAGCAATTCATGGCAAAGTATTCCTGGACAACTAGGTTTCACCTCAAAGCCACAAGGTCACGGAGATATATGTGATTCCTGAACCTTATTCAAGAGGAGAAAGAGAAAAGAAGAAGCAACATGCCTGCTGCCCTCGAGGATCAAGACTGAAGGAAGAGGCAAGATCAAGACTGAAGGAAGAGGCAAGGAAAAAGGCTGGCTTAGTTAAAAATAAAGCAGGAATTATCACCATGTCAGAGTTACATAAGGTCATTTGCAGGACAGTTTAAGATGTGGGTCGACAGCTCTAATGTCTCTTCTGTTTTCATCAGGCACTTTCCTACCCAATGGGCTTCTTGTGTTAAGTCTTGGCCTTTATCTCTCAGTTTCGTGCAGAACTCAGAGATGAGTCGTGCAGTCTGTGAGTCAACAGAAGTATTTGGATCTTGGTAGTAGTTCTCTGATTATTTCACTTGTAGCAAAAGCTTGGTGGAAACCTGTCTTCCTTCTCTCTCTGAAGATACAGAGCATCAAGAAGAACTGAGAAACTGTCTGAAGCTGCTTGATTTGCTCCCAAACAGTTTTTAATCCCTTAGCTTCAAACTGTAGTAGGAGAAACTTTGATAAGCACAGTGAGCTTTGAACAGTAATAAGACCAACAATGTCTTCTTAGATTGACTCTAAAATGACCCCACAGGCTAATGTTTTGGACAGGTAGCACTCGTTTAAAAGCATCTAAATCCTTTAGGAGATGGGATTAGCAGCAACAGATAACTAGAGACCTGAGTTCTGTCACTCCCTCTGCCTCCTGGTCTTGCACAAAATAACCAGTCTCTGTCATACTTTCTTGCCTTCATATACTGAACTTCTCTTAGCCTTGCTGCCTGCACCGTGATAGACTGAAACCATAAGTCAAAATGAAATGTATCCCTTTAGGCTACTCCTATAAGGTATTTGGTGACAGTAACATGAAAGTAAGTAGAACAACACATGAATCGATCTCTCCCTATCTAGCAGGAGAAAAGAAAGAAAAATTTCCTAGAAGCCTAATATAGTGGGTATATTTCACCTTCAATGTCTTGATGGTTTCACTATATGTACCTTAATGAGAAAAAAGAGAAAGAAAGTATGGACGTAATTGTTTAGAATATAAGTCATTCATCCAGTTAATCATCTATTCATCAATGGATATCTATAATGCCATACGGTATTATATACTAGTAATATGAGAAATATGGTTCCTGTATTCCTGTCACTTACCCTCAAATATGACATATGTCAGCCAAACAGAAGACAGTGATGAACAAAGGTACAGACGAATGAGTAGAATCACTGCTCAGAGATACAACTGACATTAAAAAAAAAATAAAGCAGGTAATTTAAATAAATGCAGGAAAGTAAGGCTTCTCATTGAGGGTAAGAAATGAACCGATGTTGAGTATACAAGAAGATAGCCATGTGGAACTGCAAGACATCTACATAGCAAGCAGCACAAAGCAAAGATGTAGTGAGAAGAAGGCATGTGCAGAGGGTTAAGAAACAGAAACAAGATGTCCTCAAAATCCAGATTTTCTTCTAATTAAAATGGAAGCCATTAGAAATATTTAATCAGAAGAATTTCATACATAATTTAAAAAGAAAATCCAGCTTCTGTTTCAAACCTGCACTACTAGGGAGATGTTTGGAGAGACAGCCCAATGGGTAAAGTGAGTTCAGATGCCCAGCCACACATGGGAAGTTGTGCAGGACTGTAGGTTTCTCTAATTTCAACCTTGTGGAGCAGGGGCTAGGCAGATCTCAAGAGTGTGGCAAATCTAACCAATCAGGGAGCTTCAGGTTCAGTGAGAAACCCTGTCTCAAAGAATAAGTTGGAAAGCAATAAAGAAAGACATCCAGAATTGACCTCTGACTTCCACATTCACTAGCATGCATAGGTGTGTGCATCTATGCACATATAACTCACATGCACATACAGAAAATACATAAATGTATATTACAAAGTATCAATAATACCAAATCCAACTTGGTGTCTCATGTACAGAGCAGTGTACCATAAAAATTCATGAAGTATGCCTGGCAAAGAACTGAAGACCTTTTTTCGTTCTTGATTTGGGTCATTTCTAAGGTTAAGTGCAATATCTGTTGATCCCAGAGTTCTTTCTTTAAAGCTTGCTAGCATTATGAGTCCTCAGTACATATTAGTTCTTCTAGTATGCACTAAACAACAACTTCTTATCAAAGAAAATGATTCAGCATTCATAGCTTCTTGCAGTTACATGCTTGTAGTACACTGAACTTGAACCTGAACACAGACACCACCAATAGTCATGCTAACTTAGACAGGGATATCTCGGAGGTCTTCGTACCTAGACAAAGAACTACAGGCAACTAAGAATTGATCCCCGTGGGAGAAATAGTCTACCTCAGGGAAGAGCATACCAATTGGATATCGAATACCAAATGATCAGGGCTGAAAACTTATACATGCAAGTAACAATATACAGACTCAGCAGGTTTTATTTAAGATTAGACATTATATATTATGTATATGATATTCATTATATGCTAAATGCATATAAAATGCACGCAGGTAAAAATAATTAACTTAAAAGAAAGCACAAATTTGAAAGAGAGCAAGGGGAGTATATGGGTGGGTTTAGAGGAAGAAGGAGAAGAACTGATGTAATTATATAGTGATCTTAAAACTATTTTTAAAAAGGATATGAAGATTGATACTTTTATCATCTATACTCTGGAAATATACATGTTATACCAGCCAGATTGTTCAATTGATAATATTTTAAATATATGTAATAAAAGAGAAAGTCAGGGAGTGCTAGATAACTTTATACTGATTTAGTCATCCATTCCTTTTGTGCAAAGCTGGTTGTCAGGAGCAGCATAGCAATCATCATTGGGATTTGGACCGTTTAGTCCGCTGACCCCACACGAACCTCTATAAAGGTCACCATCCCCAAAGTAACCTACCAACATTTAATAACCAAACTACAACAAAATCTCAATTTCTCTAATTTTAATTTTAAAAAGCTTTTTATTGTTTGTTCTTTAAAAAATTTATTCATGTGTATAATGCATTCTGATCCTTTTTGCCCCCAACACTCTCTTTCCTCTCTCCCCCCCAACCCCTCCCTATCACAGATGTGTGTCTTTTGTTTTATTTTTGTGACTCACTGAGTTTGACCATTGTACCTATGGATCCTCAGGTGTGTGGAACTGTCTGCTGGAGTTTGGTGAGATCACCAGTGGGTACCCAACTGACAACAATAATTACCCTCCCCACAAGTCCATAATTTCTCTACTCCATCCAATCTTAGCGTTTCTTAATTGTTGCTGTTGGCTGTGTTTTACCCTTCTCTTTTTGATACGGGAGATAAATGAGGACACGTGGGTATGAATTTTGTAACATTTCTATACATCTTCTACCTTCCTCGTGGCATAAAAATCATTTTCCAATTTTAGAAAATCCTTTTATATTTAGAAATATAAGGAAATTGTGTGGCTTAGACATTTTAGCTTGGAGGTTGTTGGTTTAACTGGTTCCCCAATATGCTAAATAAGAAGGAAAATGGACCAAATCATTCCCTTTGGAAATGCAGAATGTTCTTAATGTTATTGTTTAATCAACTGACAATTTAAGTCTGGCATCATACAAAGCACTACACTTCCAGTCTACGTCTCTCACAGGGTGGGGGAAATCACATCAACGTCTCCCCTAACTTCTTGCTCATGTGTTTCTTGCAGCTCACATAAAAAATATGTTCATTGGGAGGCTTCATTGCCTTTTCATATTGAGTAGTAAATTGAAATACTCTCTTTCCATTTGTTGTTACAATGATATGACAGATTTCTGAACAATTTTCTTTACCAATTACTCTGAAACTCAAATGAACTGAGAAAATCTTTTCTCATATGCTAAGATACTTTTTTTCAATGTGGAAACAAGAGGGAATGACTTATGTTATAAAGCGACACAGTAGGATTCAATAAAGCAATTTGTGACCAGTTTGAAAGAGATGACTGAAAAAAAAAAAAAGCCTTTGGCACTGGGGATACGGGGATACCTGCCTCTTGCTTTGCTGTCTTTTCTACTACCATGGAAGCAACTTGGGTCACCTCTCCTCCTCATGGGCTGGTCAGTCACCCTCTGTCCATGTCGAAAAAATATGAGGAATATTGCATAATTTTTCTGTGTAAGGAAAACACAAATGCAAAGTTTCTTAAAGCTAAAACCTTCTTAACCATGATTAATTTCAAACACTGCTTTTGAAAGCTCTGTATAATATTATCTCATGTCTTATTTCTTATTGAAATAATACCAATTTTAAAGACAGCAAGTACACACATCTATGTAGCAAATGCTCTGCATATGTCCCAAAACATATGCAAGATGTCCAATGTATTTTGGTGAGATAAAAAATAAGTGTTATGCCATTTTGAAAATATTTAGAAAGCTATACTGCTTCATTGACCATGCAGGTATATATGTAATCACATGCATACACTGAATTTTGGAAAATATATAAACATCTAGAACAGTAGAAACAATGAAATATTCTTTGTCAAATCAACATTTTAGTCTTTTTGTCTTGAGAAGTACAAAGTTTACTCACAGGTCTGAAACATTTTTTTTCTCCCTGGATTATGCAGTAGTGCTAGAAGCTTACAAGTTATGGAACTTATGTCATGACCACTAACAAGATGGGCCTTGCTTTAGTTTGAGTAGAATTTTTCAAAGTATCTTCACTACTTATAGTATCTACTCTTTCCTGGTATGTTTAGCAAAGAGAACATTTGTTGCATCTCTAAGATCTGGGTTCCTGAGTTCTTTGCCCTCCATCTCTGAATTTTTCCACTTGTTTCCTTCCATATCTCAAGACACTTGGGGGACAAAGCACAGGGCTCAAATGTGCAGCTTATTTTATACACATAAGTAAATTTAGACTAGGTAATATCTATAAGATATATACAGATATCTACAATTAGATAAGATATATAGAAGACATGAGTAAATAAAATTATATATTTGGAAGACAAAGTTCTCACTATGGGAAAAATGATATAAATGTGGAATGGAGAAAAATTATCCCTGGTGATCAATTGAAAAGACACATGTATCTTGATATTTTTAAAGATATGTATCTAAGCCATTTGCTGAAAGAATCTAAAAACTTGACTCATCAACAGCAATAGGCATACCTTATACTAACATTTTGGTTTATAACTACTACCTCTATCTACAAAAGAATCAGGCAGTTTCTTGGTCAACTGCAAGTACAGACAGAAACTACAAAGTAAGCTTTGACACATTGGCACTGAGGAGCTAAAACAATGTCAGAGTTGTATACCAATGACACAAAGCTCAGTGTATGGGTTCCCACTGCCCCAGAGGCTAACAAGCTGAGTATGAAAAATAATATAGTAAATAACTATACAATACTGAAAAAAAGTGACCAATCTGGCTACCATATTCCACAAAAATAGATATACTTTAAGTGTTTATTTAAAGAAAAATAACAAGTAACACATGTGGAAAAGTAAAAAAAAATCAGAAAAATCATCATTTTGTCAAACAATAAGCTTGAACATTGAAGGCAAGTTAGTCATGTGATTTTAATTATTTTAATTTTTACATTATTCATTTATTTTGGAGAAGTGCACATGCCATAGAGTACATATGGCAGTCAGAAGGCAACCTCCAAGAGTGAGTTTTCTTCCTCTACCATGTGAATCTCAAGATGAACCGGCCACCAGACTCTGCAGCAAGTACTTTTACCCAGTGAGCCATCTTGCCAATCTTTATGTAATTTTAAAATATTAATCCATAGAATTTAGACTTAGATTTTGCAAAACCTACTTGAATATGGTTTCTTAAATGCTTTAAATTCCTATTTAGCCCACCACCCACCAGAGGTAGTCGAAAGGTTAATAGGGCAAAGGAGGATGCAGACCCATTTAGAAATAGTTCTTTGGGGCATTTTCAACCTTTCTTGTCAGAATATAAGCAGTTCAGTTCATACAAATCAACCATAGTAGCTCACTCGCAAACACCCTTCACAAATCAGCAACAGCACTTTGATCCAGAAGAAACCATGCTTAGGTCTGTACAGATGCCAGAATATCACGAGTTCTTTGGTGCATTTTTCCCTACAAAATCGTGACATGTGATGATTAGCAAAGAAAACAAGGTGAACCCATGCCAGAGCATCATTAGTGGAAGACAGCATCAGCAAAGCCCGGTGAAGACCAGCAAAGAGTCGCAAAGCAAACCAATGCCAGAGCGTTGTCCACTACAATGCTCTGAGTTATACTCAAACCATTTCTAAACAACACACGCCCTCTCAAGCATCCATTCCAGCAAGACATCACATGATCTCGTTCCAGGAAACTTTCAGAAAAACACCACGTGTCTGTGCTAAGCAAAATATCTTCTCATAAGGATAGTTTCTAGAAAAATGTCACATGTTAAAACTAGGTCTCCAATGAAACCAAAAGTATATACTTCATAAAATAGAATATTCAGTTGTAGGGAAAGCTATGGGAGATGTTGCCCCAGGTACAAGCAACTCTAGTTCAAGGCTTAGCACTGAAAATTCCTGACAGAGCTGCCTTCCTTCTGATGATGTGAAACCACACTGAGAGCATCTATTTTATCGTCTTACTAAAATGTGTGCCTTTAACATAAGAATGGTTCTATTAGGCCAATCTGGATCTGAAGGTATCATATACCTTATCTAGATTTTTGTTTTGTTTTGTTTTGTTGTTTTTGTTTGTTTAGTTCGGATTGGTTTGGTTTGGTTTGGCTTGGCTTGACTTGGCTTGGTTTGGTTTTTTGAGACAGGGTTCCTCTGTGTAACAGAGTATGGCTGGTCCTGGACTTGCTTAGGAAGACCAGGCTAGCCCAGCACTCACAGAGATCCACCTGCCTCTGACTCTGTCTCCTAAGGGCTGAGGTTAAAGAAGTTTGCACCATATCTGGCTGAGCTAGTTCATTCAAGTCATAAGTTAATCATGGAAAAAAAATAAGACAAAGAGGCCAGGAAGTTGTATTAAATGAAGGGACAATGACAATACATGTGACATGTGATTTCTAATTCTAACGAATTAGATTTTCAACCAAAAGTAATCAAAAAATATAAAAGAATACTTATTTCTCAATAAAAATCCACCAAGATGACATCTCATTTCTGAATCTCTGCACGAAATTCAAGGGCACCCACACTCATAAAAGAAACATAACTAAAGCTTAAGTAACACATCAAACCCCATAAATTAAGAGTGGGAGATGTCAACATCCCACTCTCATCAATTGACAGGTCATCAAGACAGAAACAAAACAGAGAAATAATGAAACTAACAGAGGTTATAAATCAGATGGACCTAACAGATACCTACAGAATATTTTACCCAATGTCTTAGTCAGGGTTTCTATTCCTGCACAAACATCATGACCAAGAAGCAAGTTGGGGAGGAAAGGGTTTATTCAGCTTACTTCCACATTGCTGTTAACCACCAGAAGAAGTCAGGACTGGAACTCAAGCAGGTCAGGAAGCAGGAGCTGACATAGAGGCCATGGAGAGATGTTCCTTGCTGGCTTGCTTCCCCTGGCTTACTCAGCCTGCTCTCTTATAGAATCTAAGACTTCCAGCCCAGGGATGACACCACCCACAAGGGGCCCTACCCCCCTTGATCACTAATTGAGAAAATGCCCCATAGCTGGGTATCATGGAGGTACTTCCCCAACTGAAGCTCTCTTCTCTGTGATAACTCCAGCCTATGTCAAGGTGACACACAAAACCAGCCAGCACACCCAAAAACTAAAAATTATACCTTCTTCTTAGCACAATATAGAACCTTCTTCAAAATTGACCGTATACTCATAAAGCAAGCTTCAACAGACATAAGAAAATTGAAATAACTCATTGTATCTTATCAGACCACCATGGACTAAAGCTGGACTTCAACAACAATCTAAATAACACAAAGCCTACATATTTGTGGGAATTGAACAATTCTTTACTCAATGATCACTGGGTTAGGTAAGAAATAAAGAAAGAAATTAAAGACTTTCTTGAATTCAATGTAAATGAAGATACAACACAACCAAATTTATGGGATACAATGAAAGCAGTGCTAAGATGAAAGTTCATTGCACTAAGTGCTTTCATAAAGAAATTGGAGTGTAGTGTTCTCATACTAACAATTTAAAGTACACCTGAAAGATTTATAGAAGGAGGAGGAGGAGGAGGAGAAAGAAGAAGAAAATATGCACAAGAAGAGTAGATGGCAGGAATGATCAAATTTGGGCTGAAATCAATTAGAAACACGGAGAACAATACAAATAGAAAAAAATATACAAAGATGATTCTTTGAGAACATCAACAAAATAAATAAATCCTTAGCAAAACTAAGTAAATGACACAGAGACAGTATCCAAATTTTACAAAAATAATCAGTAATGAAAAGAGAGATATAAAAAAGGACATGAGGAAGTTCAAAGAATTATTAGGTCTATTTCAAAAGTCTGTATTCCACAAAGTTGGAAACTCAAATGAAATAGAGGATTTTTTTTCTAGACAGATACCACTTATCAAAGTTAAGTCAAGATCAAGTAAATTGTATAAATAGTCTTATAACCCCTAAGGGAATAGAAGCAGTTATTAAAATTCTCCCAACTAAAAAAGATCATAGAATTCTACGAAATTTTTAAAGAAGAGATAATACCAATACTCCTCAAACTATTCCATAAAATAGAAACAGAAGCAACATTGACAAACTTATTCTTACAGGCCACAGTCACTCTCATACATCTAAACCACACATTGTGAGTCATTGACTCAACAAAGAAAGTTTCAGACCAATTTACCTTACGAATATTGATGCAAAAATACTCAATAAAACGTGCAAACACAATCCAAGAATACATTAAAAACAGCATTTACCATGATCAAATAGGCTTCATCTTAGAGATACAAGGGTGGTTCAATATATAAAAATCCACCATTGTAATCCATCATATAAACAAACTGAATAAACCCCACATGATCATCTCATTAAATGTTGAAAAAGCCTTTGACAAAAAGGTTTTGGAGAAATCATGAATACAAGGCACATACCCAATCCAAGGCAACACAATAAAGGCAATATACAGCTAACCAATAGCCAACATTAAATTAAATGGTAAGAAACTTAAAGCAATTCCACTAAAATCAGGGACAAGGTAAGGCTATACACTCTGCCTTTGTCGTCAATATAGTACTTGAAATTCTACCTAGAGCAATAAGAAATCTAAAGGAGATCAGCTGGATACAAATTGAAAAGGAATAAGTCAAAGTATCAATATTCACAGATGATATGATAGTATGCATAAACAACTCCAAAAATTCTACCAAAGAACTTCTACATCTGATAAACAACTTCAGCAAAGTAGGTGACTGCAAAATTCACTCTAAGCAGTAGCCCTTCTTTACAAAAAAAAATGATCAATGAGCTGAGAAAGAAGTTGGGAGACAACACTTTTATCAAATAGCCAGAAACAATATAAAATATCTTGGTGTAACTCTTGCCAAGCAAATGAAAGTCATATATGACAAGAACATTAAATCTCTAACGAAAGAAACTGAAGAAGATATCAGAAGATGAAAAAGCGTTCATGCTCATGGATGGGTAGGATTAACACAGTTAAAATTGTCATCTTACCAAAAGCAATCTACAGATTCCATGCAATTCCCATCAAAATTCTGACACAATTCTTTACAGACGGTCAAAGAGCAATTCTCAAATTTGTTTGGAAAAATACAACACCAAAGACAGCTAAAACAATCCTGTACAGTAAAAGAGCTGCTAGAGGTATCCCCACGCCTCACTTCAAGCATCCCTACCGGGAGGTAGTAGTAAAAGCTTCATGGTATTGAAAAAGGGACAGACAGACTGAGCAGTGGAATATTATTAAAGACCCAGGAAAAAATCCACATACCTATAGACACTTGGGTTTTGATAAAGAACAACAGCCAGAGATCCACAGCCTAATATTAGAGGGAGTTAAGTGAGTCTTCTGGCAGAGTTGAGACAAAGATGAAGAGATCGGAAGAGGATGGAGATTCCACAAGAAAACCAAAAGTCAACTAGCTTGGACCCTTGGGGACTCCCAGAGATTGAACCACTAACTAAAGAGCAAACTAGGCTGTCTGCACATATGTAGCAGCTGTGTAGACTTTAACCCCAAAGATAACTAAAACAATCCTGTACAATAAAATAAATGGAGGTATCCCCACTCCTGACTTCAAGCTGCCCTATAGGGAAGCAGTAATGAAAACTGCATGATATTATAAAAAGACAAACTGGTTGATCAATGGAATAGAAATAAAGACCCAGAAATAAATCCACACAGCTATGGACACTTGGGTTTTGACAAAGAAGCCACACTCATGCAGCTCTCCCAATAACTAGAGCAAGGACTGTCTCTGAATCTGTTGCCTGTCTATGGATTCTATTCCCCTAGCTGGGCCACTTTGTCTGGCCTCGATGAGAGAGGATGCATCTAGTCCTCCAGTGACTTGATGTGCCAGGGTAGGGTGATACCCACAGGGTCTTTTCCTTTCTCAGAAGAGAAGGGAAAAGGGAGATAGGGGAAGGAGCTATGTGAGGAGGAACTGGGGAGGGGGGGCAAAATTGAGATGTAAAGTGAATAAATTAATTATTGAAAAAAGAAAACACACACACACACACACACACATACACACAAGAACATTATGTAACCCAAAATGCTCTCCAGGTCTCAATCTACCTATCTCAAACTCCGGGATTCTGGAATTATATATATGTTCCACTAATACATAATTTAAAAATAAAAAATTTTTCAGTAAAATTATTAAAATAACTTAAATTATTCCTAGAGAGATATTAATCAGTTAAGAGTACTTATTGATCTTATAGAAGACATGAGTGGGGTTTCCCAGCACCTATCTTTAGTATCTCACAACCAACTGTAACATCAACTCTAATGGGGTTGATGCCTTCTTCTGGCTTTCTCAGGTGCCAGCATACACATGTGGCAGACACTCAGGCACAAACACATATACACAAATAAAAATAAGTCTTCTATTTTTTTAAAAAAAGAAGTCTAAATTGGGTTGTAGTAGTCAAATTTTTATTATTTAAACACACATACATACACAGGAATATGTGATATATATACATATATATATTCTAATTACTCTGCTATGTTAATAATTATAGAGAAAGAAACAATAGATGATATATACATACATACATATGTACATACATACATACATACATACATATATAGATGGATACATAGATACATAGATAGGTACATAGATAGATACATAGATACATAGACACATAGATGCATCATTTTCTTGACAATGGGTCAAAGGTATCCTTTTACTACCTTTAGGAACTTAGACTTTAAAGAATCCAGGAATGAAGTATAGTGACTCGTTTTGAAATGGGAAGCCTAACAAAAGAATGCCTGCATCCCCACAGGAAGCCTCTCTCTCTCTCTCTCTCTCTCTCTCTCTCTCTCTCTC
>JADRCD010165327.1:0-15815 GCA_019843815.1 Montemys delectorum | reverse complement strand
AGACAGACACCCACAGACAGACAGGCTCCCACAACAGGCTTCCACAGAAAGACATCTGCAGATAGACATCCACAGACAGACAGATACCCGCAGACACCTGCAGACATGCACATAGGCTCTCACAGACTGCTTCCTTTTCTTTCTTTTATTTTCATTTTTACATTTTCATTTATTTACTTTGTATGTGTATATAGAGTGTCAGCTCTCTACTACCATGTGGGTCCCGGGAATCAAACACAGGTCACCAGGCTTGGCGTGAGCTTTCTTACCACTGGGCCATCTTGCCACCATCTCTTTTCTTCTCTTTTGTGTCTTTAAAGGCAGTTAGTTGGCCTGAGTCAAAGTTGCTTGCCCCTTACTCTTGTGGAGTCTTGGGGAAAAGTGTGAGACCCATGGAGATGATTTAAGTGTGGTGTGTGTATGTGTGTGTGATGTGTTTGTGTGTGTATGTGTATGTGTTTGTGTAATGTGGTATGGTACGTGTGTGTTTGTGTACGTATGTGTGTGATGTCTAGGTGTTTGTGTATGGATGTGTCTCTGTGTGTGTGTATGAAATGTCTTTGTGTTTGTGTGAGTGTGTGCGTGCATGAGTGTGTGTGTAGTCTCTGTATAGAACTCAGTTGTCTTTCTCATTCAATCTATAATTATTATACCATGTTTTTTTTTTTGAGATGGGATCTTCCTGAGCTTGGAGCTTGTTGTCCTAGATTGGTGGCCCCCTTCCTCCTCCCCTTCCTCCTCACAGGCTTAGGCTGAAACAAACACCACACCTGGCCATCAGTGGGAACACGGGTTCTCAAGGGTGTCCTTCAAGAATTAGACTGAGCTTAGTCTTAACAGGCTCCTTATCACCAGGCCCCTCTCCAGGAGTGAGTTTAGTACCTCACCATTCAGCCACACCAAGCCCTCATTTACTTAAAAATAATTTTTTTTCTTTTTCTTTTTTTTTTTTTTTTTTTTTTTGGTTTTTCGAGACAGGGTTTCTCTGTGTAGCTCTGGCTGTCCTAGAACTCACTCTGTAGACCAGGCTGGCCTCAAACTCAGAAATCATCCTGCTTCTGCCTCCCAAGTGCTGGGATTAAAGGTGTGCACCACCGCCCGGCTAAAAATAATTTTTTAAAGAATTATTTATTGGTGGCTGGCAAGATGGCTCAGCTGGTAAGAGCACTGAACTGCTCTTCCGAAGGTCCTGAGTTCAGATGCCAGCAACCACATGGTAGCTCACAACCACCATAATGAGATCTGACGCCCCCTTCTGGTGCATCTGAATTCAGCTACAGTGTCTTACACTAGAACAAGCAGGGCCATCCTGAGTTCAGTTCCCAGCAGTCACATGATGGCTCATGGCCATCTGTACAGCTACAGTGTGCTCATATACATAAGATAAATAAATAATTCTTTTTTTTAGATTTATTTATTTATCTTATGTACATGAGTACGCTGTAGCTGTCTTCAGACACACCAGAAGAGGGCGTCAGATCTCATTACGGTGGTTGTGAGCCACCATGTGGTTGCTGGCATCTGAACTCAGAACCTCTGGAAGAGCAATCAGTCCTCTTAACCCTTGAGCTATCTCTCTAGACCCCTAAAAATAATTTTTATTACAGTTGTATTTATTGTGTGGAGAGACATACGCCAGAACCACTGTCGGAGCCGGCCCAGTCTGGCCACAGTGTGGTCCTGGGGTGGAATTCAGGTCACTAGATTTGGTGGCATCATGCATTGGCCCCCGTTTCCTGTGCGGACACAGGATTTTACTAAATGGGCCATGCTGACCTTGAACTTCCTCTGTAGCCCAGGCTAGACTTGAAGCGAAATTCTCTTTTTTTTTTTTTTTTTTTTTTTTGATTTTTCGAGACAGGGTTTCTCTGTGTAGCCCTGGCTGTCCTGGAACTCACTCTGTAGACCAGGCTGGCCTCAAACTCAGAAATCCTCCTGCCTCTTGCCTCCCAAGTGCTGGGATTAAAGGCGTGTGCCATCACCGCCCCTCATGAAATTCTCTTGCCTCAGCTTCAGGAGTAGGGGATATCAGGTGGATGAAACCATGCTTGGCTCTGGATTTTGATTTATCTATCTCTTTAATTTCATTGACTGATTGATTGAGGCAGTGTCTTACTATGCAGCCCTGGCTGTCCTGAAGCTCACTCTGTAGACTTGAACTCACAGAGATTGGCCGGCCATTTCCTCCTGAGTTCTGGGATTAAGTGTGTGTACATCATGCCTGGCCAAGCTTTCGGTGGTCTGTATTACACTCTGTTGTGTTGTTTCGGTTCTGGGGATGAAGTCAGAACCTCTTTGTCTACTAGGAATGTGGCCTGCTTTACACACTGAGCTCCTAGCCCCAAACTGCATTTCTGTTCTGTTTTGTTTTTTAAATATGGAATGCCTCACATATCTGCATGTCATCCTTGCGCAGGGGCCATGCTATTCTCCGTATCATTCCAATCTTAGTATACCTGCTGCCTATGCTAGCACACATTTCTGTTTTATTTTGGATGTTAGGAGAGAGTCCTCTACCACAACACAGCAATTAGTGGGTTGTTTCGTTTTTTCTGTTTTGAGAAAGGCTTTCCCTCTATAGTCCAGGCTGTCTTAGAACACTTGGTCCTCCTGCCTCAGCAACAGAGGGCTGGGATTATCAACATTGACCCACAATTAGGCTCAGTGGGTAGAGAGGCTTTGCAATAAGCAGGCAACCTGAGTTCGATTCCCAGAAGCCACATAGTGGAAGGAGAGATCTGATTGCCATAAATTGTCCTCTGGTCTCCATGCACGGGATATATAGAGCATAAACAAATATAATTCACAAAACTCTCACAGTGCAGTTTAACTTAAATAATTTAAATTTAAATTTAAATAATTGTCTCTGTGCACAGCCAGAGGCTGTGGATCCCCTTGCTGCTGGATGAGGGGGTCTAGTGTGGCACAGATGCCCTGAGAACCAGGCACAGACTTTGGCCCCGCCCCCGTGCACTCTGACCTCATCCTGCCGGGGGGGTCACATCTGCAAAGAAGATCTGAACCCCAGGGAAATGACGATCGAGTCTGAAGCCTTTAAGCACCGAGGGTTTCACTCAAGTGGCCTCTGGGGATCCTCGCCGTCCTCCTCCCCCTCCCGCCTCCGGGGTATCTGGTCACCTCAGCACTGTCCCGCTCTCGGTTTTCCGGGTTTACCGCCCCGACGTGCCCAGGCAGCCCCCCCCCCTCCGCCCTGCATCCCCGAGATAAGAAACGGGTCAATATAGCTCCTCTGCCGCCGTCCCCGCCGCGCGTCCCGGGAAGGTCAGGGGACGGCGGCATCGACCCGCGCCCGGAGCCAGGCCCCGAGCCGCGCTGACCGGCTGACCGCGCCCGGAGCGCCGGCCAATGGGAGCGCGCACACAGCGGTTGCCTAGCAACCCGAGGACAGAGGGGCGGGACCGGCGGGGATGCGGGGCGCGGTCGATGCGGAGCATGCGCAATCGGGCGCACAGGAGCTTGGCGCCCGCGGGCCATCGATCGCCTGCGCGGCCCCAGGATAACGACCCGTCGGCGGGCGCCGAGGGAGCCTCCTCCTCCGCAGCCCCCGGGGGTGTCGGTTCGAATCCCGCCGCCCCAGCTGGGAGCACGATCGCGGGCAAGGGGGTGGAGAGGCGTCCTTTTCAGAGGAGGCTCTAACGGACAGGGACGGGAGAGATCTGGAGAGCGGGGACGGCGAGCCACCTCTGGAGCCTTCTCCTGCTCTCCTTCCTCCCTACCTTTCCGTCCCTCCTTCCCCGTCTGTTTCTCTGGATTCCTCCGACTTGAGCTGTGTGTGTTTGAAGTCAGGAAGTTTTCCCCGGGTTGCCAGATGAACCTCGGCCCGTGTTTTCCATGTTTTTTGCACCGTCTTGGGAAGTTGGAGAGGGAGCCCCACAGGCCTCATTGAGCCCACAATGGCGCTCCTACTTCCAGACCACTCTGTAGCCATGAGCTGCTAACTGGCCCTTGCTAAGCCCCCTCAAACCAAACAGAGTTTGGGGGTCAGAAATGAGAAGCGAAGGTGGTAGTGGGACTGGCAGGCTGCTTCCAGACCTTGGAGTGTGGGTATTGGGGTACTTCAAAATGTGAGCATTGGAGGGTGTTGCTCTTGCTTCTGCTGCTCCTCATGGTTGCTAGCCTTCCTTGGCTGGTAGCCTCCACAGCCCCTGGCTCCCTCAGTCCTCCAGGGGCCTTCAGGGCTCTGCAGAGCCTCTTTTCCTAAGGACAAATGTCACCACTGTACTAATAATTCCATCCAGGGACTCAGATTGCATTCTGACCGAGTCACACTTACAATGACCACGTGGACCCCAGGAAGCCCTTAAACACAGCAGTTGTGCATTTTACACAGCAGCCCTCCCCCCAACACACACACACACACGGGACCCTTGCCATTTGCTCTGAGTCTGCTCCAGGAGCCTGGGGCCATCTTCCTATTACTTCTCTGCCCAGCACCCATGGAAGGTTCCATGCAGGGAGAGACACTGTCAGCCTGTGCACAGGCCTGTGCAGCCAGGGCAGTGCCTAGGAAGGTGGTTTGGGCAAACTGCAAGAGAGCTTGATTGAGTGGATCTCCCCAGATATAATGGGAGGAGGGGCGTAGAAGTAAAGACCTGCCGAGGTGGTGGTGGCGCACGCCTTTAATCCCTGCACTTGGAAGGCAGAGGCAGGAGGATTTCTGAGTTCGAGGCCAGCCTGGTCTACAGAGTGAGTTCCAGGACAGCCAAGGCTATACAGAGAAACCCTGTCTCGAAAAAAACAAAAAACAAAAACAAAACAAACAAACAAACAAAAAAAGTAAAGACCTGAACACATACGGGGCAGAAGGGGGGATCCAGATTGTTGCCCACCTCCCTGAAGTGGGCATACTTGCACACACACAAGCCTGTGTTATAATGAGATGAAAGTAATGGAACATGAAGTTAATACTTTCAAAATGTGAAATACTGGCACGAGGTACAGCGACTATCTCCTTCCAGAATAATCAGCCACCCATAAAGCCCCACCCAACAGCCGCCATCTTGTCCTGTCTCAGTCCCTAGCTCACAGACCCACTCCTTGTTTTGGTTCGCCTGTTCTGAGTATTTCCTGTCATGGAGTCCACACTGTGCCTTTTGTGTTTGGGTCTCTCAGGGAGACCCAAATGTCCCCAAGGCCCCTCTGCTCCAAGCCTTGATCTTGTTCATGGCTGAGTACTACTTTTTAAATGACTTTTTACAATCTTTTTGAAAAAGATTTATTTGGGGCTAGAGAGATGGCTCAGTGGTTAAGAGCACTGACTGCTCTTCCAGAGGTCCTGAGTTCAACTCCCAGCAACCACATGGTGGCTCACAATCATCTGTAATGAGATCTGACGCCCTCTTCTGGTGTGTCTGAAGACAGCTACTGTGTACTCACATACATAAAATTATTTATTTATGTATGTATGTGAGTGCTCTATTTGCACTATGGGCTGGGCCCTCTCCCACTAATCACTAATGCCTCACAGCTGGATCTCATGGAGGCATTTCCTCAACTGGGGCTCCTTCCTCTCTGATGACTTTAACTTGTGTCAAGTTGACACAAAACCAGCCAGTACAGTGTGGAAGAATGACCTTGAAGCCCTGGTCTTCCTGCCTCAGTCTCTGGAAAGCTGGAGTTAAAAGCAGGAGCCACTGCTTCAGGTTTTAAAGACCTCCTTTGACAATGTCTGAGTGAAGAGGGCTCAGAGTCCTGCCTTCTCTCCCCCTCAGGTCCCCCGCCATGTGCCACACACCATGGGGTTTTCTTGATTGGTCCCAAACCCCAAAGAAACCCATTTTCTTCACACAGGAGTGGATGCAGCCACAGGACCTTAGCAGAGGAGGAAGGTGGGTGAAGGGAGGCCCTGGGCTCCAGGGGGGTCAGAGGGAGGGGTACTGATGGTCTAGCTCTGGGAACTGCTGTGGGGTTGGGTCTGGGCCCGGCTCAGTCTGTCTTTTTAAATTTGTTTTGTTTTGTCTTTTTGAGGCAGGGTTTCTCTGTGTAGCCCTGGCTGTCTTGAAACTCACTCTATAGACCAGGCTGGCCTTGAACTCAGAAATCTACCTGCCTCTAAAGGCTTGTGTCACCACACCTAGCTTATCCTTCCCTTCTTCTTGAAGACAGATCCCCCTAGCTTTCAGGCTACCTAGTGCTCTCTGGATCCTGCCCATGCTCTCTCTCCCCTCTCTCTTTTTTTTCTCTTTCTCCTCTCTCTCTCTCTCCTCTGTCTCTCTCTCTTTAAGGGACTTGGCACACCTCAAGAGCATTGTACCTGCCTGGCTCCCTCTTGCCTCTGAGCCCAGACCCTCCTCCCCCTGCCATGTGCCACACACCATGGGGTTTTCTTGATTGGTCCCACCATCCTGCCTGTGCCTCCAGGCCCGAGATGTTCTATGTTCTGCTGTGTAAAATCTCAGGGCCTCCTTGGGGTTAAAAGAGTGATCTACTACTTTTCCCTTTAAACTTTTCTTCTTAGCCGGGCAGTGGTGGCACAGGCCTTTAATCCCAGCACTTGGGAGGCAGAGGCAGGCAGATTTCTGAGTTCAAGGCCAGCCTGGTCTACAGAATGAGTTCCAGGACAGCCAGGACTACACAGAGAAACCCTGTCTTAAGAAACTAAAAAAGAAAGACAGACTGACAGACAGAAAGATGAAAGAACTTAGAAATGAGATAGGGTTGGGCAAGCAGGAGGATGGCTATCCTGAGGAGGTTGGATGTCAGCAATAAGCTTAGGGAGGAACAAGGCTAGGTGCATGTGGCTAGACTTTCAGCAGGACAGATCGCAGAGCTAAACTGGATGTAAATGGTCAGGGTGGGAGTGGAATGGAACGTTAAAGACCTCTGTGTTCACTGGGTGCCTGAGGCATGGAAAGGTTAAGAAACCAATTCAAGTCACCTAAGAGGCCAGCCACTTCATACAGAGGTCAAAGGTCAGTGTCACACTGCCTCCTAATTTTTTTGTTTGTTTTGAGCCAGAGTCCACTATACAGCCCTGGCTGACTCCAAATTCCTCAAGATCTCCCTGCCTTTGCCCCCCAGGGTGTTCCCACCACCTCTGGGCCTCACGGAACGCTGAGTTCACTGGTTTGGCTAGATGCTACTTAGCAAACACTGGGGATCCCTTTGCCAGCGCTGGGCTTACACACCTGCCCGGCCCTGCCCTACCATTTCTGTGGGCCTTGGAGCTCAGAATGTAGGCTTCTGTGGCAAGCACAAAATCGGCCCCCCAGCCCCACCAGCTGAGGATGACCTTGACTTCCTGATCCTCCTGCCCCCACCTCCCCAGGGCAGGCTTGGTATATGTGTCGCTGGGGATGGATGCACCCAGAGCTTTGTGTGACTAGAGGAATGGTCTGTTCTGTTCATTGAAGCCAGGTCTGGGGAAGCTGCTGCAACACTGGCTCCCACTAGCCTAGGTGCCAGATCCTGGTGTTGCTACCTGGAAAGCTGTGTGAGGCCTGGGACTCCTCCCCGGGGCCGCGCTCCCCCCTCTCCACTCCCCAGCCCAGTCCAGGGCTGAGGGGAAGGAGGGAAGGGTCTGCTCTGACCGCCTCCCCCAGCCCACTGCAGCGGCGTACCGATCAGCAGCCCCGATCGATCGATGGCGTATTGAGCACTTTTCAAGCTCGGGTGAGTTTTGCGGATTCAGTGTAAACCGCAGGTTGGGCCCCCGCTCGAATCGACCTGGGCGCGGGAGCCCCCTCCTTGCCGCGCTGACAGCTCCGCACCCGGTGCAGGGCGCCCCAATCCTCCTGGGACCCCGTAGAGAATAGGCTGCGCAGAGATGGAGGGGCTTCGCAGGAAGACAGGACAGTGTGCACAGCCTGCAGGGACCTTGGGAGCCCTGGAGTGTAGAAGGCAGAGGGGAGGACTCCCTAGGGAGTCGCGGAGACTGGGGCAGCAGTCACCTTCTTTAGCGATCATCCTTTCCTGTCTAACCAGGCACTACCATCCCTAACCTTGTGACTCAGCCTGTGTGATGCTTCGACCTCGCTTCATGCTCAGACCTCCCCAGAGCCACCTGTTTGGCCACAGCACCTGTGACTCATAAGACACGCTTAGAAAGAGAGGAGGAAAGGCAAGGGATACACCAGCCACTGGAGCAAGAGTTTCCCCATGTATTCACACATCCATGCTGCCCACTCCTCCCAAAACTTCCCTTTAAATTCTATCCTAGGTTCCTTGTGCTATTGCCCATGCACCCACCCATGTAAGCATCCACCCATCCATCCATCCATCCATCCATCCATCCATCCATCCATCCATCCATGCATCCACCCATCCATGTATCCATCCATGGGTGAGTGGATGGATGGATGGATGGATGGATGGGTGGGTGGGTAGATGGGTGGAGTGTGAACGGAGAGATTGATGGGCAGGTGGATGGAGATGGCTGGGTAGATGATGTAATGTTTGTGGATGGTGGAAGGATGGATGAGTGGGTGAGCAGAGGGTTAGATGGGTCAACAGTGGTGAGTGACAGTGTTCTCTCATGTTCCTGATATCTTTACCTCACACTGGGCACAGCATCTTAAGCAGATGTGGCCCTTGCTGGGAGCTCCGTGGTGAGGAGCAGGCGGTGCTGAGCTCCACAGAGCTTGTATTCTAGGCAAGGTGGAAGGAAGAGCCAGAAGTAAAAAAAAACAAGCTACTGGGACAGCCCAGGCTGAGCATCCCTTCCAGCCTCCTCCTGATCTTAGGGTACAGACTGTGGATAGCACAGGCCCAGCCATGGGGAAGCAGGCAGTGGGGTAGAGAGACCACCACGTCCCGGCGCAGGCAGGAGCCAGCAGCTCCGAGATCCCCCTTCATAATTAATAAATGAAGACGCTTGTTCATCGATGGAGCTGTGAAGAGAATATTGATTTTAACCCAGCGCTGGGCGTGTGTGCCTGCCTCTGTGTGTGTGTGTGTGTGTGTGTGTGTGTGTGTGTGTGTTAGCTTTTTACACCTCATTTGGAACTAGGCTTCCCTGGGGGAGTCTTAAGACCAAAAGATACTTGCAAGTCTTCAGCAGGGTGGGGAGTGGAGGCTGTGATAAAGGGGGAGATGGGGGAAGTGGGAGGTAAAAGAGCCACGGAAGCCTCACTGGAGGTCACTGGTGCTGAGGCTGCCTGTCTCCCAGAGCATATTTGAATATCTGATTGAGGATCAATTATTGGCTGTGTGGGGAAAGTTCATTGGGCAGTTCCCACCAGGCCATGGGGAAAGTTTAGGGGTGGGAAATAAGCACCATTGTTTTTATTTTTTTTATTCTACCAACAGCACATAGGTAAGGGTGCACACTGTGGTGAGATGAACCTGATTGATGAGCACAAGCCTACAAAAATGTACCAGACTGCCTGACTCTGAGACGTTTGGACATGTCTTGTCCTCGAGGGCAGCTGATTGGATTGTGTGGGATATGGGAGGAGTTCACAAAAGCAGCTGGAGATGAAATTGTCCTCAGTGACAACACCAGGCCTGGCTGCTCTTTCTGATGGAAAATAACACATCTTCAGGGGAAGGAAGAATCGGAAGAGGGAAACAACGCAGTACAAAGCAGTGACTGTTGACATTGTTTCTCAAAAATGGGAACTTCCAAGCTGGCTGTGGTGACCTCATCTGGCATCCAGACCTGGGAGGTGGAGGCAGGAGGATCAGGAGTTCAAGGCCTGAACTATGTTACAAGCCCAAGACTAGCCTGGGCTGTACAAGATCCTAAATCAAAACGGTAGGGCTGGATATGACTCGGAGGTGTGCACGTGTTCTTGAGGAAGATCGGGGTCCCCACCAGCTGTGCATGCCACATACACTCATACAGGCACAGGCACATAAAAGAATACAATTTCATTTTACTTTTTTTTTATTTTTTTTTTGAGACAGGGTTTCTCTGTGTAGCCCTGGCTGTCCTGGAACTCACTCTGTAGACCAGGCTGGCCTCTAACTCACTCTGTAGACCAGACTGGGCTCAAACTCACAGAGATCGGCCTGCCTCTGCCTCTCAAGTCAAGTGGAATTGAAAGGTTCACACCATGCTGGGTTCTTACATGGTGCGTGCGTGTGTGTGTGTGTGTGTGTGTGTGTGTGTGTGTGTGTGTGTTCATGTTCCTGTGCTCGCCTGTGGGGTGGGGGTGGGGGTGGGGCAAAGACTGAAGCAGGATGTTGTCCTTCCTCAGTTGCTCTTTGTGAGCCTGGGGGTCGAGGAATCAGACCCAGACCCCTCCCATCTCAGCCTTCCCTGAGCTCTTCTACATCTGGCTCTTATGTAGGTGCTGGTGATTTGAACTAGGGTCCTCATCTTTTAAAAATATTTTATATTATCTTTATGTACATGGACTTCTGCATGCATGTCTGTGTAGCACATGTGTGCCTGGTGCTCACACAGGCCAGATGAGGGCGTCGGATCTCATGGAGCTGGAGTTGGGTGGTTGTGAGCCACTATGTGGGGGCTGGGGACCAAGCCTGGGTCCTCTGCAAGAGCAGCTGGCACTCTAACCACTGAGCCAGGACACACACCATTAACCCAAACTCTACTTTAGGACATAGCTCTGGGGTAGGGGCCTTTTGCTTGCAATGCTCTATCTAGTGAGGTGCTGAGGCAGGAGGATCAGGAGGAGTTCATGGTCATCTTCAGTTGCAGATGGAGGTTGGGGCCTGCAGCTACATGAGGCCCTGCCTCAAAAACAAACCAAACAAGCTTGCCGATGGACATTGCGAACCCACCAACTGTGTGTCTCAGGGAGGGTGGGGCGGCACAGCACAGGGAGGGTGGGGCGGCACATACAGAGATGGAGAATTCCTGTCCTTATATTTATCTTAGCAAATGGCCTCCTACCAGAAATAAGAAATCCCATTGTCTGATCAGGAAATCCATGCTTTGGTTAACTTTCTGATAAGCAATATTGTAATCTATAGTTATTTAAACTTTAATTTAGGGCTGGAACGAAAGCTACATGGTTAAAGAAGACCCGTTTGGTCTCCTCTACCCAAATATGGCAACTCCAAATATCCAGGGATCAAACATCCTCTTTGGGCCTTCACAGGTTCCTGCATACACATACACAGAGATGTAAAAATGAAATCAGACAGATGGTAATGCCTGCCTTTAACCCCAGCACTCCTAAAGGGAGGCAGAGGCAGGTGGATCTCTGGGTTTGAGTCCAGCCTGGTCTACAGAGAAAGTTCCAGGACAGCCAGGGCTACATACAGATACCCTGTCTTAAAAACAAAACCAAAAAGAAAACATCTAATAAAAAATAGAAACAAAACAAAACCAAAAACAAAATGTTAGTGTCTTACAGTATATATGTCTCATCTCTCAATGTAATGATTTCTATACCAGGTGCACACGGAAGTCGGGACCATCTCGCCAGCTCATTTAGGCATGACTAGCCTGGGACTTGTGATTTTCCCCTCAGGCATCCAGCCCATAGGATGTGTCACTATGCCTGGAACACATGAATTTTAGAATAATTGTATTGTCCTCAATCTATAGGGGAAAAAAAAGAACAAGACTACACTTGATTTCAGCCACAGGAGGCAAAGCATGGGGGAACATTGAGCTGGGATTTTGACTGACATTGAAATAAAAATGTATGGATCTTTAGAGAGGAAATTGACATTTTTACATCTATTGGATCCTTTCATCTCGCTCTGGAAACATCCTAACCCCTCCATGTTCTTCTCCGGCTTCTCAGAAGTCCTCCCCAACTGTCCCAGCTTTATTGACTGCTAATCAACAAACTGTAGTTAAAGTGTTTTTTTCTATTTTTAAATTTTAGTCATTTTAAACTCTCTTTCCTGTGTGTGTGTGTGTGTGTGTGCGCACACGTGTACCCACAGAGGCCAGAAGGGGGCATCAGATGTCACAGAACTGAAGTTACAAATGTTTGTGAGCTGCCATGTGGGTTCTGGGAATTGAACCTGAGTCCTCTGTAAGAGCAGTCAGTGCAGCGGGGGCAGGAAGGACAGGGCCTACAGGATCCTGACTTTTGGGTTCAGTCCCCATCGACCACACCACAATCCCGTGGCTCAAGCCCCCACAGGTTCATGGCAGCTCCGCTCCTGGCAGCGCTGCCTGGGAACCTACTTCGACAGTTTGTCATCAACCCCAGCAGCTCTTCCCCTCTCCCTGTGATGGAACACCACACTGTGTCTTTTTGTGTCCTGGTCTCTCTCTGAGCACCATGTCTTCAAGGCCCCTCCACACTCGGAGGTGTCAGAGTTTCACCCTGGTTCACAACTGCATGATTTGGTGTGGTGGACAACCCTGAGCATATCTGTTCCTCATGGACTCTGAGGTGCTACTCCTGCTGATGTGCACATTGGTGTGAATAATGGTCCACAGAGTGAGTCTTTGAGGATTTTGGCATGTTAACTTTGGGTTTCAATGTGGTCGTTAAACTCCTGCTACGTCACCACCCTCATTTGCAGCCTGGCTTTGGCTACTTTTGGGTTCTTCTTTTCTCTACCCTTTAAAACCCTAACACTAGATAAGAGAGAAAAGGACAGAGGGGACAGGGGGGAAGTTATCCTTAGACGACTTCCTGCTGGTTAGAGACCTTAAGATCTTTGCTGAAAGGGTATCTAATTTCTTCTTGTTTCTTCTTTGCTCAAGACTACTTAAACTGTGTCCACCAACCCACCCACCTCTCAGCATGTATATAAACCCTCTGAAAAGTTCCCAGAATTCCAAATGTCACACAATGGCAAAAACTACCGGCAGCTGGCAAAACCATGCCTCTGCTAGAGCACGAGGCAAATCACAGTGAGCTGCTGCAGACAGTTCAAAGCAGCCCACATCCCACACCTAGGATTAAAATGAAAACACATTCCTATAATATAAAAAAAGATTTATTTATTCATTTTATGTGAGTACACTGTTGCTGTCTTCAGACACACCAGAAGAGGGCATCAGATCCCATTACAGATGGTTGTGAGCCACCATGTGGTTGCTGGAAATTGAACTCAGGACCTCTGGAAGAGCAGTCAGTGCTCTTAACCACTGAGCCGTCTCTCCAGACCTATGTGTTTCTGTGGGGTTTTGTTTTTGTTTTTGTTTTTGTTTTTTTGGTTTTTGGTTTTTGGGTTTTTTTTGTTTTTTGTTTTCTTTTCGAGACAGAGTTTCTCTGTGTAGCCCTGGCTGTCCTGGAACTCACTCTGTAGACCAGGCTGGCCTCAAACTCAGAAATCTACCTGCCTCTGCCTCCCAAGTGCTGGGATTAAAGGCGTGCGCCACCACTGCCCAGCTATTTCTGTGTTTTTTAAAGAAACCAAAATTCTAGAATTGTCTCTAAACTGCTTTCATCACGGGACCCCAAAATGTCCCAGCTCTGTCTACATCAGCGCCCAGCTGACATTCTCAGCTTCCCTTTTCTTGGGTGTCAGAGGACACCCTCAGGTGCCAGGCACCTTTTGTTTGAGGAGCACCTGTAATTGGCCTGTGTGCTGTTTGGTTTCTGTCATCAACACAATTACTTTCACCTGAGAAGAGGGAACTGAAAGTAAGAACATACACAGGTCAGACCTGTGTGTAATTAGGTCTGTGGGGCATTTTCTTGATTGCCCACTGTGGGCGGCATGATCCCCAGGCAGGTAGGCCTGGGCTGTGTGAGAAAGCAGATAAAGGAGACAGAGAGCTTGCTCAGTAGTTAGAGCAATGGCTGCTCTTCCACGGGACCTAGGTTTGATTCCCAGCACATGGTGGGCTCACAACTAACTGTAGTCCCAGCTCCAGGGGATCTGAAACTCTCTTTTTGGCTTTTATGGGCACTGCATGTATTTGGTGCACAGACATACATGCAGGCAAAACACGTGTAGAGGCAGTGCGCTGTGACACCAGGCAGAACTGGTCAGGATGAACGAGCTCAGAACCCTGAAATTTCAGAGACTTGAGATTGGCAGGGGTCAAGCTGCTCCCTGACCTTTTCTGTCCCTGCTCTGACACCCCACTGCAGGACTGTGGGCATTGAGTCAAGTAGCATAAACACCTGGAGTTCTCCATGCTAATGAAATATCTAGTCCCCAAGTGTTCAGGCAATAAATTTCCCTTTCTGGGCATTCCTTCCCGAAAAAGGTATTTAATCCCTTGTTCACCCTGAGTAAAGTACATTCATCCACATCCACCATCAAAAAAAAAAAAAAAAAAAAAAAAAAAAAGGCAGTATGAACAAGCGAGTCTTCATCAAGGCTCAAGGCTCTCTGTAGGGAGGGCCTCATATGAAAGGGCATAGCTTAAATCCCCGGGGAAGGCCTTCTCCTCCAGCCTCTGTACCCTCAGCGCTCACTCAGAATGAGACCGGTTCTGCCTGGCTGGGCTCTGCCTTCCCCTTCCTGCCCTGCGTGAGGACCTCCATGTCTGATTCTGAGCGGAGCCTGCGGCCCTCGGGTATGCGGGAGCCTGGGAACCACAGCATTCGCTCCAGACCCCTCTCTTTCTCCTTCCAGTCCGGCTTTGGAAACAGCTAGGGACGACCCATTCCGCAGGCCTTTTGACTTCTCCGTGCCCTATTCAGGGCACCCCGGCAAGGAAGCAGGGCACAGAACATTAAAATAAATTTCCTTTCTGTTTTTGTTTTAATGGGGAGAAGAGTGGAAAACCTCAGCTCCCCATTGTCGCCGTGCCCTGAGATCACTCCCTGGTTCCCCACCACTGGATCTCAGCACACAGAGGACTTGTGTTCCATGCGCCTGGAGGGAGGAGTCAGGGTAGTGACAGGGAGGTGCGGAGGGCAGCTCCTGATGAGCTTACCCCGCAGCCCTCCCCACCCCCAGTCTCAGCTAGCCCACCGGGTACCCGTCCCCACCCCCACCCCACCCCACCCCTGGCTTGGCTCTCATTAACCCTTTCAAGACCACTATGTTGAGGAAGGGAGGCAGCTTATCACATCGCCTGCAGAGATCCTCCTGTCTCAGCCTCCCGAGTCCTGCATCGCCACGCCCACCCCACAGCAGTTCCCCCCCCCGACACACCCACGGGCGGGCGTGTTCCGGTGATTCTGCTTGTGACAAGTTGACGCTGGAGCTGACCACGAGGCTGGTTCCAAGTCGTCCACCTCGGCACCCTGACTTCCCTTGAGCTCTGGTGAATTTTGCTCAGGTCCCCACACTGGTTAGGCAAGCCCTTCACCCTCTGAGATTCCCTCCCCTATCGCTTGCTTATCTGCTCTGGTCATTCTTAAGCGCAGCAAGGCAAAGCAGACTTATTCAGAGTCTGCTGGCTTCCCTTTGCCACGCTGTTAATTTTGCCTTTTATCTCTGTTAACGCATCCTCTGCTCTGCCTGGCTCTGTCAGTCCTTTTCTTCCTGATTTCCTGATGTTATTTACTCTTCCTGACTATTCCTGTAGCCACATCAGCACTTACGGGACAGATTCATGGACAGGAGTGGCCCCTGTATCTTGATATGCAGAATTCCCACCCCAGTTACTTCTAAACTATTCTGGAGTTATTCTCTGTGCCAATTCTTTTTCATACCTTGTGTTAACTTCTAGTAAGCAGATTTATTTATTTTATTTTATTTTTTTTTGAGATAGTATCTTCCTTCTGTAACCCAGTTTAGCCTGGAACTCAGAGTAATCCTCCTGCCGCAGCTTCCCAAATTTTGAGATGACCCATTCATATTACTGTATTTTGCTAACATTTGTAAGCTGATATCATATTATTTTTAATCAAATTATTTCTTCTATGATGTTGAGTTCTATGTGTTGTATTTCACTATGGAGCGGTATACTGGTGCACAGATACTCCACCCCTACTGATCTTAAGTGCTCTTTCCATATAGAGAAAACAGTCCTTTATCAAAACTGTTACACATACACACACACACACACA
>JADRCD010165325.1:0-25327 GCA_019843815.1 Montemys delectorum | reverse complement strand
TGGATGTCCCCACTCCCCTAACATCTAAACTCCCTGGGGCCTCCGGTATCTTGAAAGTTAGGTGTATCATCTCTAAATGAACAAAGACCCAGCAGTCCTCTTCTGTAAGTGTGTTGGGGGCCTCACATCAGCTGGTGTATGCTGTCTGTTTGGTAGCCCAGTGTCTGTGAGATCTCGGGGGTCTTGATTAATTGAGACTGCTGGTCCTTCTACAGGATCCCCCTTCTCCTCAGCTTCTTTCATCCTTCCATAATTCAAGAACAGGGGTCAGCTGCTTTTGTCCATTGATTAGGTGCAAATATATACATTCAACTCTTTCAGCTGCTTGTTGTGTCTTTCAGAGGGCAGTCATGATAGGTCCCTTTTTGTGAGCGCTCCATAGCCTCAGTAATAGTGGTAGGTCCTGGGACCTCCCCTTGAGCTGGATCCCACTTTGGGCCTGTCACTGGTCCTTCTTTTCTTCAGGCTCCTCTCCATTTCCATCCCTGTAATTGTTTCAGACAGGAATGATTATGGGTCAGAGTTGTGACTGTGGGATGGAAACCCCATCCCTCACTTGATGCTGTGTCTTCCTGCTGAAGATGGGCTCTGTAAGTTCCCTCTCCCTATTGTCTGTCATTTCCTCTAAGGTCCCTCCCTTTGAGTCCTGAGAGTCTCTCACCTCCCAGACCTCTGGTACATTCTGGAAGGTACACCTAATCTCCTATTTGCTGAGGTTGCCTGTTTCCATTCTTTCTGCTGCCCCTCAGGGGTTCAGTCCTTTTCCCTCATCCAATACCAGATCAAGTTCCCCTTCCCCGCCTCTGAATCCCCTTTCCTCACTCCACTTTCTCTCCCAGGTCCCTCCCTCCCTCCCTCCCTCCCTCCCTCCCTACTTGGGATTGCTTTCTTCTCTCTGCCAAGTGGGACTGAGGCACTTGAGTACTTCAGCTTGTTGACCTTTTTGAGTTCTGTAGACTGTATCGTGGGTATTGTGTATCGTGGGTATTTTTTATCCCGCTAATACCCACTTATTAGTGAGTGTATACAATGCATGTCCTTTTGAGTCTCAGTCACCTCACTCAGGATGATATTTTCTAGTTCCATCCATTTACCTGCAAAACTCAGAATATCCTCCTTCTTAATAGCTGAGTAGTAGTCCATTGTGTAAACGAACCACATTTTCTGTATCCATTTTTCTGTTATGGGACATGTAGGTTGTTTCCAGCTTCTGGCTATCACAAATAAGACCTCTATAAGCATATTGGAACATGGGCCCCTGAGGCATGGTAGGGCCTCTTTTGGGTATATTCCCAAGACTAGTATTGCTGGGTCTTCAGGTAGATCTATTTCCAATTTTCTGAGGAAACTCCAGATTCATTTTCAGAGTGGTTGTACCAGTTTGCAGTCCCACCAGCAATGGATAATTGTTCCTCTCTCTCCACATCCTTGCTAACAAGTGTTTTCACCTGAGGTTTTGACCTTAGCCATTCTGAATGATGTAAGGTGGAATCTTGGGGTCATTTTGACTTGCATTTCTCTGATCACTAAGGACATTGAACATTTCTTTAGGTGATTCTCAGCCATTCGAGATTCCTCCGTAGAGAATTCTTGGTTTAGTTTTATATGCCATTTTTTTGATTGGGTTGTTTGGTTTTTTGATGGGTAGCTTCTTGAGTTCTTTATATATTTTAGATATTAATCCTCTATTGGATATGGAGTTAGTGAAGATTTTTTTCCCAATCTGTAGGTTGTCAATTTGTCTTATTGACTATGTCCTTTGCCTTACAGAAGCTTTTCAGTATCATGAGGTCCCAATTATCAATTCTTGATCTTAGAGCATGAGCCATTGGAGTTCTATTTAGGAATTTTCACCCTGTGCCAATGAGTTCAAGGCTTTCCCAATTTCTCTTCTATTAGATTCAGTATATCCGGTTTTATATTGAGGTCCTTGATCTACTTGGACTTGAGCTTTGTGCAAGGTGAGAAATATGAGTCTATTTTCCTTTTTCTACATACAACCAGTCAGACATGCACCATTCATTGACTCTGCTTTCTTTTTTCCATTGTATATTTTTGGCTCCTTTGTCAAAGATCAAGTGTCTGTAAGTGTGTGGTTTTATTTCTGGGTCTGCAATTCTATTCCATTGATCTCTCTGTACCAATACCATGCAGCTTTTATCACTATTTTTCTGTAGTAAAGCTTGTTGTTGGAGATGTTGATTCCCCCAGCTGTTCTTTTATTTTTAAGATTTTTTTTCCTATTCTGGGTTTTTTGCCTTTCCAGATGAATTTGAGAATTGCTTTTTCCATATTTTTGAAGAATTGTGTTGGGATTTTTGATAGGGATTGCATTTAGTCTATAGATTGCCTTTGGTAGGATCACCAGTTTTACTATGTTAATTCTGCCAATCCATGAGCATGGGAGGTCTCTCCATTTTCTGAGATCTTCTTCAATTTCTTTCTTGAACAGTTTGAAATTATTTTCATACAGGTCTTTCACTTGTTTGGATAGAGTTACCCCCAAGATATTTTATATTATTTGTGGCAATTATGAAGGGAGTTGTTTCCCTAATTTCTTTTTTAGTCTGTTTATCATTTGTATAAAGGAAGGCTACTTATATATTTGAGTTAATTTTATATCTGGTCACTTTACTGAAGTTATTTATCAGATGGAGAATTTCTCTGGTACAATTTTTGGAGTTGCTTATATATACTATCATTTTACTTGCAAATAGTGATAACTTTATTTCTTTTTTTGTATCCCCTTGATCTCTTTTTGTTGTCTTGTTGTTTTAGCTAACACCTCGAATACAAAATGAAAGTCATATTGAGACTGGGCACAATAATTCTCTAGTATAAAATGACTCTCGAGAGTAGGGAAATTAGTCAGAAAAACACACATTTCCTCTGTTAGGTGTACTACAAAAAAATAACCAAAATTTATTTCTACCAGGGAGTCTTCTAAGTATAGCAAGCAGAACCATAACTAATTTCACAAAAGCACTTGTAATTCACAGTGATATGGTTCAGATGAAACAAGAAGTCTCCTGCTTACTAACACACACACACACACACACACACACACACACACAAGGTTCCACTCTGTAGCCTTGTATAACCTTGAACATTTTGTGTAGACCAGGCTAGTATTGAATTAACATATATCTAACTGCCTCTTCTTACTTAGTTCTGAACTTAAAGGTATGTGACATCATGCCCATTCTGACAGATACTTTATTATTGAAAATAAGCTTGTGACAATTTATAGGGTATATTGGTATAAATAGTTTACTACTGCAGAAAAGGGAGGCATTTATAAAATCATTTATTACAATGATCAGTAACTCAGAAGGAGATTGCATTAAAAATTAGAGTACTTTAGAAGACAATTAAAGGCTGATTAGATGACTCTCATGTAAGAGCAACTTGCTGTGAAAACCATAGGAGCTGAGTTCAAATCCCAAGCATGGGCTATTCCAAGCACAACTGTAATCACAAAGTCTGTAAACCTAGAATTGAGGAATAGAAACAAGGAAATACTGGGAGCTCACAGACCACCATAGTCTTTGCTTTCCTGCATGTCATTACTGTCTGTGTTCTGACAACCATGAGCTGTCTTCCTTTCATGTAGTTTCATATAGATCATGACAGGTTCATGCTGCCTTATCTTCTGTGTGTGAATCCATACCATTGGTTATTTTTTCAGAAGTAGTGACCCCCAAATCCAAGGTTACAGTAGACTTCAAAATACTACTTTAAAACTTTTTCAGATAGTTCAAAAAATTAAAAAGTACACAAATATCTAAACAAGTAGAGAGATGACATAAATAATGCAGGTGAAGACCAAGAAAATGCAAATAACTGCATGGAATAAGGAAAATAGTTCTTTGAGGCATAGGCAGCAGAGGGCTACCTGGTCTAGTAGGTGAAAATGTACCTAACCCTAGAGAGACTTGAGGCCCCAGGGTTTAGGGAGGGCTGGCAGGGGGTGGAGAATGGCAATGGGCATGGGGATGGATAGGGATATCCTCTTGTAGATAGGGGTGAGGAGGAATGGGATGAAGAACTGTGAAAGCATGGACCAGGAAGGATGTAATGACTGGACTTAAAAAAATAAAAGTAATTAAAAAAAAATTAAAAAAGAGCAAAGCCCTTTATTAGGTATAGACTTTTCCACCAATTACTAGAGACAGACACCACACACACACACACACACACACACACACAGAGAGAGAGAGAGAGAGAGAGAGAGAGAGAGAGAGAGAGAGAGAGAGAGAGAGAGAGAGAGTTCAAAAGATACCCATTTCAATGGAGACACACAGACATATTAACAAATTAAGACAACCTTCAGTCATGCAGATTCCAACTCATACAACAGAGACACAGGAGACAGAAGACACAAGAAGAGTAATGTCTTGCTTAAACGCTTCCAAGCAGAAGTGCTTTTATTATTTATTTTAACGCAACACCAAAACATAATTATCACTCTGAGTGAATCACTATTGTTTTATAATTCAGGAAAGATTTAGCCTGGCAAACATAGCCTTCTTAAGCAATGTTTAGTAGCATTAGCCTTACCTGTCCAACGTCTCTAACAGAGCCTTCATTCCTCATTATTCTCAAATGACACATTCTTTCAAGATAAGAATTAAAGGACGTCATAGAAAAATTACAATAAAATACCAAATGAGTTTACTGGTTACTTTCAGGGACATTTGAACATTTGAACTTCCACACACATCAAATATTAAGCCACAGTGGTTTAGATATTTATTGAGCTATTATCCTAAAGGAACATGAAAAACTAATTGAAATTTGTGCTGATAACACACACACACAAAAAAAATCTAACCGTATTGGACGCAGTACTCCATGTCTTATTTTATCACCCACACATCCACTCTTGCTGTGAATGATTAGTAGCTTGCTGCCGCATCAGTGCTAAAGCTGGGAAAAAAATTAACTCAAAGTAATAAAGAATTTTAGTTGACAGTGAAACAGCTGCTTCTGTTTAGTTTGTTTTCATTATAAGAACTTTTATACAATATTATAATACCTCAAAATTCGACTCTTCCTTTTTAAGTCATTTAAATTATATCTCTATTCAAAATTAAACTATAGTAAAAATTCTCACTAAGTCCAATTATGTATACTATTATCATAATGTTTGAGTTAATAAGTAAAGACAAATATATTGAATTTAATATAGGCCAAACAATGAGCAGTAGCTATGTATTCTAAAAACACCTGATTGTTTTCTTCAGTGAGGAGGGTATTGTATACTCATTCTGGTTTACTAAAGTTTGTTAACATAACATCTGTATACTCAGTTTATATCTCAGAATTCTTTTACAACATAGATTATGAGAATATATTGGCATCTTGATTATGTAGTAAGGACTTGTGAGACTTCTCTCATCGAGGTTATCGTGTCACCTGGTATTGTTATTGTCTGGGAATTATTTAGGTGACCATAATCTGCATACAAGTAGATGTCAGAAATACAAATCAGAGTCTCAGTCATCTGATTTGTAGAAAAGTCTTGTGCACGTGATTTGGAGAAGCATGAAGACTTGACAGAACCTTCAGTAAATAGTGCTGTAGAATGAGTACTCATCCATAAAAGGTGGACTTTTCCCCCATCCTTCATAATGCTTCACTTTATCTAAACATATATATAAAAGAGAATAAACATATATATATATATATATATATATATATATATATATATGAGAATAAACTGACCAATTAGAATTTAATATTGTTCCATTAAATCAATGTTTAAACATTAAGAAACACACACTATCAAGCAGTCACAAATGTCTGGAAAGCTATGGATGAATACATTGTAGAAGGGCATGTAAATTAGCAAAACCATCATAAAGAACTTTGTGTCATTTCTTTAAAAAGTGAAATAAATAAAAAGTTCTAAACCATACGATATGATATTTGGATATATTTGAATATAATTAAGGCATTAACCCAAATACCTTGAACATAATTCAAACATATATATGTATATAAAAAATAATTAAATTAAAATTTTTCTTTTAAAGTAAATTGAAAATAAGTAGTTTTATTCTCTTAACATATGCATCCTTGCAATTAAACATCAGTTATCAGAATTAATGGCAATACCCTTTACAAATTGATTCATCATGAAAGTCCCATAAATTTTTACTTTTATTTCATATTTTTGTAAGCAATTCCTTTTGTAATGAAAAACATTTATAATTAATATATTTACAATATAATGGTGACATCATTAGTACAACTATATTGCTACCAGTGATAGTCTTCCTAAGTTAGATAAAATGTCAGGCCTAGTAAAAATTCTCAAAATATTAGCATTTATCTTAGCCACAGGCATAAGAGATCTTATACTTTATACATAACATACCCTCAAGCACAAACAGATACATATCCCCTGCAAATGCCCACACATTTATATATTATTCTCTGTGAAGACTTCAGATTCAAATATGGTGTGAAGTATTATAAGGCTAAACGACTTCTGTTTTTTGGAATAATTTGGTAGCATATTTAGTAATGTATTACCACATAATCAAATAATACACTTTTCTTGCCTTTTTAAAATGTATTTTTGTTGAGCTCTACAATTGAATGAAGCTTGAGGCAGCGATTATCTCTCATGTTGCTCCACAGAGTCTGTATGCAGTGACTTCAAGCAGATCAAATTCTGTCCAGTTCAGTGATATTTGAGATGTCCTCATTACATTCACAGTATGAGGTACTTTGTAATAACTGCCTCCAAACAATGACTAGCATGGTGTTACTATCATGTACCACCTTATGGATGCTGTCAAGGGCATCCCTTTTAAAGACAACTGTGTCTATGATTTGCTTCTAGTATTAGACCAAGACTTATTTTGCAGTCTAAAATATATTTCATATCATGGATTTAAAAAAATCTCTTAATAATTAATGAAAAGCCTATTGTAAAAATGAATATCTCATGACTTATTTAATGACATGGTTCAAGCCATCCTAAAATTCCATATGCAATATTTACCATATCATAGAGTTCTAAATTAGGGCTCCTTAGAAATTTGCTAGACTTCATTGACCAATGAGCTACTCTGTATGATCAGTTCCTGGATTATTCCAGTGAAGCAACATGTTTTGCTGTTCAGAGATAAGTTGGTCCTAATCTTAGAAGATGAATCATAGCTGATTGTCTGACTGAATAGGGCAATGTCTATCGCTGTGATAAAGCCAATGATCATAAGGCACAAAGGAAGGAAAAACTACTTGTCATGAATATTCCATACCCCATGTCTTAGCACATTGAGGAAAGTCAATGCAGAAACTCAAGGCAACATAGCAGAAGCAGAAGCAGAGGCCATGGAGGAGTGTCAATCACAGGCTTATATTCCATATCTTGCTTAGCTTGCTTTAATATATTACTTATGACAACCTACTAAGGGATCACACTGCTTCCAGGTTGTTGGATGCACTCACAACAATCATTAATCAAGAAAATATTCTACAGACTTGCCTACAGGCAGATTGATGGAACATTTTGTCATTTGAGGTTCCATTATTCAGATAACTCTGATTATATTGACAGGAAACTAGGCAAATTGACACACTGTCAATTTGACACCAATACATTAGAATTAAATCATAAACTTTACTTCTTTATTCTTCTCTACGATAACATATTAATAATAATCTCATATTATAAAATAAAACATAACTTAAAAGTTCTACATTCTTTAAATGAGTTACTTTAAAATATACAAAATCTGTCTGAAAGTGTCTTTAAGAACTCCAGTCTTGGAGAGGTGGCTCAGCGGTTAAGAGCACTGACTGCTCTTCCAAAGGTCCTGAGTTCAAATCCCAGCAACCACGTGGTGGCTCACAACCATCTGTAATGAGATCTGATGCCCTCTTCTGATGCATCTGAAGACAGCTACTGTACACTTAGATATAATAGTAAATAAAAAAATCTTTTAAAAAAATAAAAGAACTCCAGTCTTTTAACAGTAGACTCTTGTGAAATTAAATGTTGCATACTTCTTATTCCAACAAAAGAGGAAAGGGGACCATTCAGATCTGAACACAGCAACATCAAGCATGGTTCAGGGTACATAGCTCAAAATCTCACATTAGGCACTCAGATATCATCTGTGACATAAAGGTTTTGGGAAGGTCCTTCTACTCATCTCTGCCACTAAGAGCACACACAGTTTGTTGCATAGGCTCAGGGAACCTCCACTCCAAAGCTGCTGCTCTTGTGGCAGCCATGCAATCATGCTGCGGAATCTTCACGGGATGCATCTTGACCAATAGCCTCTTCTGGGCTCTCACACATGGTGCCAAGCCGAAGCTGCCCTTCATGATCCCCTTCAGTCTTGGTGTTTTTCAGGGCAACTGTTGCTGCACCTTTAACAATGGCTTTTCCTGACTTCTCAGGGTACCAAATCTCAGTTTCTCTCCACAACCCTTTCAGCCTTGGGTTTTCTGTTGCAGCTAAAGCTGCCCCTAGAGGATTGCAAATTCGATCATCAATAGGAGGAGAGGACCTAGGCCTTGTGAAGGTTTTGTGCCCCAGTGTAGGGGAATGCCAGGGCCAATAAGTGGGAGAAGGTGGGGTGGCAGGCATGGGGAGGGGGGAGGCAACAGGGATTTTTTCTTGTTGTTTTCGTTTGTTTGTTTGTTTGTTTGTTTTTTGGAGGAGAAACCGGGAAAGGAGAAATTTACATGTAAATAAAGAAAATATCTAATTAAAAAAAAAAAAAAAACTTTCCCGGACTATCTCAAATAAAGAAGCTTCAGCTGCTCTCTCCAATCCATTCTCTGTTTGTGATACCAAGCCATAAACTCTTACACATTACCCAGTTGAGCTGGCAGCACAAAATGCAGCTTTGTTCCCCCACTGGACCACATATTCTCTGAGCTGATCCACAGGAAATACTCCCAGAAGAATTGTACCACAATAACCATTGTGTCTTGTTTATCACCAATTTCTCTCTGACACGTAACAGCTTCAGTTCTCCCAGGGAATAAAATTTTCATTTCAGTGGTGTATTTTCTAATAACATCTGATTCTTCACCTCAAGCACACCAGGAACACAGATAGTTAATTCAAAATATTATATGAATGATACTGATGCATTGTCTGAATAGTCCTCATATCTTTTGTAGTTCATCCAACCTCGAAACAGCCTATGAAACTATAAATACATAAAGGCTTTTATGGTCCCAAATTCTAATTCTTTCCACAATCTTCCCCCAAACATCACAAGTTATAGCAATCGTTCACTTTCTGGTACTAATTTTTAAAATCTTAGCTTTGTTTCCATTACTAAACTAAAGGCCATTATTAAAACCACTTGGAGGGAACAGGGTCTATTTGGCTTACATATCTGTTAGGGCAGAGTTCATCACTGAGGAAACCAAGCCAAAATGAATAGCATGAATGTACAGATTCCATACAAGCAGAGGCCATAGAAGAGTTCTACTTAACTGGATTGCTAGCTGGGGTTTGGATAGCCTGCTTCCTTATGCTCAGCTCTATCCATCCGAGGGTGGAACTGCTCCCCATATGAATCATGAGTCAAAAATGTCCTACAGTCTTACCTAAATGATGGGGAGATTTTATCAATTAAGGTTTGACTTCCCAAATGATTCTAGTTTGTGTAAAACTCTCAAATCTAAGCAGGACAGAGACAAATGAATCCACTCCATCTGATGACAGAAAAGTGATAGAACACAAATGATCAGGTGCAACTGTCTATGATAAAAATAATAAAATAAATCTTTTCAGAAATGTGTGAACAAGCCAGTGAGTAAGAAAAGTAGTCTAGAAAATAGAACTACAGTGGCTGCAATTTTAAAAATATCCCAAGGAAAGAAGGAACACCGTGAATAAGAATTAAGCACTTAAAGACAAATAACTATCTTTAACATGGGATAAAAACCAGGGGACATCACACTTTTGTTTTTTTGTTTTGGTTTGGTTTGTTTTGGTTTGGTTTGTTTTGGTTTGGTTTGGTTTGGTTTGGTTTGTTTTGGTTTGGTTTAGTTTGGTTTGGTTTTTGGAGACAGGGTTTCTCTGTGAAGCCCTGGCTGTCCTGGAACTCACTCTGTAGACCAGGCTGGCCTCAAACTCATAAATCTGCCTGCCTCTGCCCCCCAAGTGCTGGGATTAAAGACATGGGCCACCACCGCCGGACTTCAGTTTCTTTTTAAATGCATGCTCTGACATTATTTGTCTACTACAACAAGAACCAGAAAATCAGAATATCTCCTGTCCTTAGTTCATAATTTTTTAAATATTGGTTGATATGCTACCTTAAGTCATAAAAATTTAACACATTTTTAAATGAGGTACAGGCAGCCAGTGAATGGGGTACTGAGGGGAAAAAATGCTCTCGGCTCAAGTATGAGCTCCCTGATAGTGCAATCCCAAATAGTACTCTAAAAACAGGCACCAAAGCACCACATGAAATGGGCTCAGTGATTTTCCACGTGTGTGTGTGTGTGTGTGTGTGTGTGTGTGTGTGTGTGTATGTGTGTGTTTAGCAATAATAATTATAGAAAAGTATTCATGAACTTGACAGTGAGAGGGAGACATCAAAGGAATTTGGAGGTACGAAATATGGATGAAATTCTGTAAAAGCAGCACTCATGCATGTCATTCTCACAAAGGTTAAATTTAAAAAAAATGAGTAATTAATTAAACTTATATATCTTGATTATTCCACATAAAAAATTAGGAATGTTTATAAAAGACATATTGAATCTGAATATGAACTTCCCTATCTGGTGTCATTGTTTCTTTGTCTGAAAGTATGGTTTCAATCATATTCCTCACTTCATCAACAAAAAAAATTGCTATACGTGCACAATAACACCTGGCTAATATTTAGCAGTATGTGCACAGTTCTTAAGATTTACCTTAATTATTATAAAGTATTAGACTAATTTGTTACTTTAAAGGCAACTGATATGTTATTAGCTACCTGCCTTTTGTGGTAATTTTGACTGAAGCATATATACCAAGAGTTTAAAAGCTAATAGACCCACATATATGAGAAAACGTGAAACATTTTAAGGAAAGTCCAGGCTACTTCACTCAGTATGATGGTTTCTAGCTCCATCCATTTCTCTGCAGATTTTGATTTATTTTTAACAGAATGACAGAAAAAATAGTTGGGTGGGTGAGAAGATCTAGGAAGACAAGGGGAAAAGAAGGAATATGATCAAAATATTTCATATGAAAAAATTAAATAAAAGGAATTGCTCAGGAATCTAAAAGCAAGCAAGCAATAAAACAAACAAATAAATAATATGGAAGAAAGAAAGACATACACACACATAGAGAGAGAGAGAGAGAAAGAGAGAGAGAACACTTCTATAAAATCTGATGACTCAGGCAATAGAAAGTAATTTTTTGAATTATTATATGTATAGAGAGTAATTGTTGAACAAGTATGTATAAAACTAAGAAGATCATAATTGAATGAATGATCAAAAATTTTAAGTAAAATGGAGTATAGATGGTGGCAGATAACAGTAAACTTTAAAACTTTCATTTCATATCTTAAAATGTCAATATCATGTGAGTTCCCAAGCAATGCTTGGATGTTTACTATAATGTCACAGCCATTACCTTAAGGATTACTGTGAAAATTCTTCCAGTATTAAATACATGTCTAGAATTCTTACAAATTGTGAATTAACTTGTAAAACAAAAATATTTTAAAATATGTTGTGTTATATTGACTAATCAGAGATGATACAATTTAGAAAGTGAGAAAAAGGGTATAAGAAATTTAGATATCATCTTAGAGTAGAATTTGGAATAGATAATGAATATTGATTCAAGATGGAGAATTAAACATATCCACATAATAATAATGATAGGTCAAGAATGGTAGAATGGGGTCTTACTTATGGAAGTCTGATAAATAATGCAAATAATTATGGTAATAAAAGAATTGAAATAATTTAATTGTATTTTGTATTGTGCATTAGTGTTGTATCAGGGAAGAAGATATTTAGGCACTTTGGCATTCTTATAACTGTCTATAAAATTTTAGCTGATGATTCAATGTATACTAGTACCTGAAGATAAACTATGTGTTTCAAGTGTAGTCATAATAACAGGATTACTGAGAACAAAACCTGTATCATTTTCTATGTTGGTAAAATGTAGCAGCACACTGGGTTCTGGGATTTAAGCCAGGAGTTTAATATCCAAATATAATTATTATATATTAAAATATTTTCAATTAATTTTGATGTTTCCATCTCATAGTTGCAAGAGCAATAAGAATCATGTAATTACTTCTTGGTGTACAAGAAGCAAGCTCACTTGTTTAATTCACTTTGATTTGTTCTTTGGAAAATTCACAATGCATACAATGTTACTTGATAACATCCATCCCCTGTTTTCCCCCCTGATATGCTTCACCCAATCCATACCTTTCACAGCCTCATGTTTTCATAATTTTTGTAACACTCTAAACAAATAATTGATACTTGTTTGCTCATGGGTGTTACTCATCTACTCTGGTAGTGCAGCCTACCAATGGCAACTTATCCCCTAAATGTGATTCTACACTGTCATCAATTGTTAATACTTGAAGCTGTTAATAGTCTCAGAGAACAAGTTCTAACAATTAGACTTAAAAAATACAATATTAGCCAGGCAGTGGTGGTGCATGCCTTTAATCCCAGCACTTGGGAGGCAGAGGCAGGTGGATTTCTGAGTTTGAGGCCAGCCTGGTCTACAGAGTGAGTTGCAGGCTATCCAGGGCTACACAGAGAAACTCTGTATCAAACCCCACCCACCAAAAATACAATATTAAATATATTTTACCTTATGACTTTTAGGCACTACTAAATATAAGCAAGAATACTAATAACATGAAAATAACACAACTTAATGTTTTCTTTTGAATTGTTTGTACTTTAATATGTTATAACTATAGACTATTAAAAGCCCTTTCACATGTGATTTAGATTAGCTGTGATATCAGTTCTTCTGGTTTAACATTACTTAGAATAATCTAAATGCAGTCATTAATCTGCATGCAGTCTCATCAGAAGTGCCAACATTTATATTCTTACAACCATCTTAAATTTTCCAATTGTTTTAAACATTTTTACATTTTATTACAATCATTGAGCATCTGGCCTCGGGTTTTATATTTGTTGATATCGTGATTGAAATAGCAAATGTATTACTTCATTTAGATATGAAAGTCATTTTAGAAATTGGATTCATAATTATATACTCAAAGATACCAGAAGGTTACAAGCATATATATATGCATATATATGCATATATACATATATATGTAATTGCAAAAATTGATGTGTTGTACTGGCACTTACAGGTTTTAATTTATGAGAGAGAATGAGCTAAATAATTAATAATAAAAATAAAATGATTCCATTTTATTTATAGTTTGTAGTTTTAAGTACATCCTTATTTCAAAGAATGAAATCCCTTCCCTACCATTCTGTCCTTATGTCTTTTTCACAATGTTCTATTAATTCTCTGTACAGCACATAGCTAGTATTATTTTTTCCATTTTCCTTTAACATGACATGCACTAATTTTCCACCTTACTAAATCTATAATGTAGGAATTTATATTTAAAATATCATATTTTTGAGAAGTAATCTTACATTTATTTTACCAAAGTTTGAAAAGTACATGTTAAATATGATCCCATGGTTATTTATACCTAAGTATATAGATACATACATGGCATAGAGCTTTAGTAAAACCTATCAACAAGAATTTAATCTTGCCCCACCCACAGATATTCACTTTTAATAGGGCCAATTGTTTCAGAAAATTCTTCATTTCCCTAGGAAAGCAATTATGTAATTTCTTACATGAAAACTCAAAATCTTTAATAAACTCCCAATATGAGCGACTACCTCCAGACGTATTAAGAAGTAATAAATGAATTTTAGAAGGTCACAGAAAATAATGAAGGAGCTTGATTCTAGGTTGGTTTCTCTTTACAGCCCTGTACAGCCAGAGGGTGAGATGATTTGGAAGTAAGAGCTTTGTGAAATATCTGGCTATTCCAAAACAACACAGTTTCTAGAAAATCAGGAAGATGGTGAGTCACATCTGCATATCATAGCACATCCAAATTGTTTATGATTTATTGCACTAGAAAGAAAAACTCTTCACTTCTGCTGCTCTAGAAAACACAGCAATGCAATGGCATCTTCAGTGCTGAGGATACCACTCATCTCTCAGAACCTTGATCTAGGACATTCCAATCCTTTATATCCTATACAAGTCTCTTCCAAGAGTTATAAATAAAACATCATCTGCATTTACCAAATTAATCTTATTTTGTAAACATATTTTATCTTGTATCAATTATCATACCAAACATGTATTGAATGCTTTGCTTTTAAATCCAAGTGTTTTGAATGTTATGACCTGAAATTCTCTTATCTTGTCCTGAAATGTATTGAATGTCTAATGATTTCTTCCTTAAATTAGATGTTGACCACTATTCCCTGTGAAATCTTATGCTCATATAATTATGAGACATAGATGAATTTACTGCTAATTCTGTGAATTTTACTATATAGAAGAGAGTTGTATTCACATTTTTGGAATTTTTCCTTTTGATTTTCACTAACTCTTCAATGAATGTAAGATATACTATTGGTGTGGTATTTTTCCTTCCCATAGATTTAGAACGTTGCACAGTTTCTATTGTTTGTTGATTTTACAGTTCAGGCAAAGGACAGTGGGTATACTCTACTATTTCTCTTCACCTTGAGATATTTAGAACCATACTGTGTCATTTGGTCTTGCTCAACAGCAAGTTCTCAGAATCTACTTTGCTCCTACATACACACACAGGCACACACACACACACACACACACACACACACACACACACGCACACACACGCACACACGCACACAACACTCAGGCATTATAGTCCAACAGTCTCCTGTCAAGCAGACTTTGTACATGGTGGCTGTGGACTTGTGCTGAGATCCCAATAATTACAGAACATTGAGTGTTCTCTCAACCACAAAAGTTCCAGTTCCTGAAGTATAATGGGTACTTACTCTGGTTATGCCAAAATGAGAAGCATGTATGTCTCATCGATAAGCTATCCAGACACTAATAACAAGACTAAAATAATAAGCAAAATGAATATATGCATATCTATGAGATTTAAGCCTAAACCAGTTGTGCTACAAAATGAAAATAGAAAGAGAAAATTTAGAGCATGTGATAATGATGATATTTACATCTATGTACTGAGTGACATAAGAATTTCAGGCACATTATATTTTATTTCTTATAAATAATTGTGTGTGTGTGTGTGTATGTGTGTGTATGCATGCATACCTGTATCTATGCAAACAACAAATACTTTATTTGTTGATTAGTTTAATTCCAAGTAATTTTTATTTATATATATATTTACATAGCTGTTGAATGTTTAGAATATTTTAGTAAATAATAAAATATAGATTATTAGATATTTATTTCACAGTATATAAATAATGTTAATTACATGGGATAATTGATATACTTACAACTTAATTGATACCTCATACATCCACGTACTTGGGAAGTCTTAAAATAATCTTTGTGTGTATATGTATATGTATGAGTATGTATATGTGTATATTATGTAGTTGTTCATACTGTGTCCTTTAAGATCCTATATTTTTTTGGTAAAAAATACTTCCAGATGTTTTCTTAGTTGATATATTTTAATAAGATAAACACAAGAAGGTATAGCTATTCTTCAGGGAGCATAATAGGAGAACAAATGTAGTGATTAGATCTGTATTCTCAGCACTGACAACAATGAGAAAAGAGGATTCAGAGTTTGAAGCAAAACTGTGATATTGATCAAGATATTCAACAAGAAACATAACATTCTTAGTCATAAATTTAAAAAAAATTCAGTCAAATCTATGTTGTTTATCTGATTTGTTCAGTTGATGAAAGGTGATACATTTAATTCATAACAGTGTCATAGACAAAATAAATACCAGAAATTATTAAGTAAGGTCAAATGATTTCTAAACACTGGTGTTCAGCGAAAGAAGTGGAAAGTTTTTCTCCATGAGCCTTTAAGCTATAAATCTAGGAGCTGAAATCAACTGAAAGAATCCATTAGAAGTCAGCTTCTTATAACCAATATTGTACTTGTTTTTAACCTCAGCTCAACACAGCATTTAAATAGGCAATCTAAGCTTGTTCTTGGTGGATAAGAATAAGCCCCGAAGAACTCCTTTTTAAATGCTGCTTTTCTCCTCAGAAACTGTACTTCAAAGATATTCTGAACACACCATAAAGTTTCAAACTGCAATACTCTCAAAAAGCTACGCAAGGCTCCCAGTGGCATCAGTCAGAATTTTATGTCATGAACTGAGGGCAAAGGATAACCATTTATATGATCAGCAATATGTTTGATGACAAAAAAAATAATCAGAGACATCTCTGTTCTGATTTTAAACACAGAAAAGATGCATAGTCCAAAAATTCACTAGAGGCCCTAATATACTGAACAATATCAGTTCAAACTAAACAATTTCAAAATGATAATAAAAACGTATTCATCATTTGTAAATAATAACTCACTTGGCTGAAATATAAGTAGTGAAAATAAGATGCTGTGAAATTGTTTGTAAAAGGTGAAGATATTCTCACACAAAACAATTTATCATAAACCCAAATAAATAAAAGGTAACAGTTGCTGTTTACTCCTTCAATAGATTAAGAACCACTGATCACCAGCCAACACAAAAGTTCTGCCTATTCTATAGGGAAAATAAATTCAAGACTCTACTTACATTTTTAAAATTACAGTATAATGTATTCAAAATCCACATGTTACATCTTCCTAGCTTATTTTACCTGTGTTTAGCCCTCTGGTATTTTCATTGTAATCTCTATAAATTTTAAGGATTTTTTAGTAAAAATCCTGGTTTTACTTTCCAAGTTGTTAGTCCTACATCTACCCAGTTTCAGCATTTGAGATTTTCTTCAAACCATAAATTCTACTTCTATTATTTTCTTAATTGTTCATTTTAGGATATGGAATTTAAATTTTGTCATTCATTCACCTAGTTGCACAATCAGTTAATCAATATCTTTCATTTATTATGTTTTATTATTGATATTGTTATTACATTCTGTCTGATTTCATCCAAGATCCTACATCAACAATGTCAGTGTTTTGAGAGGAGATAGGGTAGAGGTTAAAGATTTCTCCTAGGAGATGGGTATGTGCCAAAGTTTGGTTTATGTTATAGAGTTATTGCAGGGGCACTACAACCACAACAAGTGATGGTGAGACATGGGGGAAAAGCAACATTATTGACTCTTGGTAGGGAGATATAACTAAAGCAGACACTATGGAAGTAAATCTGGAGGTTTCCGAAATGCAAAGAACCTTGAGCTACCATAGCAGCCAGTGATACCATTACTCAGCATGTACACAGAGTCCTAATACAGAAATGACAATTACCTTCTCTTAATATCTTAATATGAAAATTAATATTATCAACATATCCTAAGCGATTGAAATCCAAAAATATGAGGAATTAGACATTTGTTGATTATCATCCAATGGTCTCTCTAATTTGATAATTGGAGAAATAGGTCCAATATCATACAATCTATATACACTTTCATCTTGTTTGTGACAATGTCTTGCTGTGTACAACATAAGGGTCTTGAAATCTTGCTTCTCCTATCTCAGCCTCTCTGTTAGTAGTATTGTTTATTTCATGTTTTTACACTATACTATGGTTTTCAGAACAGCTTATATATTTCAAAAGTATTTATATACCCAAGGGAGACATAAACAATTAACTTGGAAGGTGGCTTGTAGGAAAGAGAACAACAAAGAGTGAGAGTGAATGCTTTGTTTGACATTTGTAGCTCTTGTATGAAGTATGAAGAAGAGGACTTTATAAGTTACTCTTTCTCTGAGATGAATGCCTTTCCAAATTATCACAGCCAATGAACCAGATTCTTACCCACACCTAAGGTCTGTGCCACTCTCCAAGCAGAACCATTGTTCATTGAAACAGTTGGTGAATGACTTTATGGATAGACTATCTTAATACACACACCATTTCTTAAATTAATGTAACTTGTTTTCTGTGGCCTGAGAATAAAGTCACTCACTCAACTCAACTCAAAAAAAAAAAAAAAAAAAGAAATACTTGCACAACTGTTTTCATTTCTGTGTCTTTCATAATGAGAACATGGAGTATGTCTATATGTCCCTTGAAAGCTGAATGAGTAATGAAAACTTGATACATAAATAATGGTATGTTTTTAATTTGCCCAGGCTCTCTTTATTAAACTTTGCCTACTACAAAGAAAAAGAAGACAACAAAAACAAACAAACAAAACTATCTGACCAATTTAGAGAACAGCACTAATCTATGTATATGTACACATCTATTTGGCTTAGTATGAGAATTAATTACCCACCTATTGCCTGTTATATGAAAGCTGAATGTTTTCCCAGGTGTTCAATAACCATTATATAAATCACCATGGTATATTTCTTCTCTGTGAGTGGGCTTCACATTCAATAAGAAACTAGTTTGCTGCCTCTAAAACAATCATGCTATTATTGCACTACTGGGAACATTTTTCCTGTCAGGTTTCCACTACAGTATGTGAGATTTGAGGAGAGTCTGGCCTGGATTTCCTGATGTATCTGATGTAACAAAAATGCTCTGTTTAGGCAAGAAGCATCAGTCAGCATAGAAAGTAGCAGAAAAGATGAAAAAGGGCATTGTGATGGTTTCAAGAAGGACAGAGAGATGTATTCTCCCAGTTGAGCTAAGGCTCAAAAACCCTAGTGATCCTGAAGTGACAGTAGACATTTTGCCTGTTCCTAGGCACCAGGCTTCTGTCACTAGCCTCAGTCCCCCATAGATTTGTGGCCATCAGACACATAAGGGCAATGTCCCAAACCCCTTCACAGGTAGAGGACGTGACCTATGGTCATGTAGACTCAAGAGAAATCTCCAATTTAATGAGTTACCTAAAGGCCTGGAGGATTTAGCAAATAAATTCTTCTTTCCACACAAACTCCTCCCTGCAAAAGGTATTCAACCTCAGGCCCACCCTAAGAAGTGGATATGATTTTACTCATCCATTTTCCAGCATGACAGTAAATGCCTTAAAACCATGGACTGTGTCTTTTCACCAGGATCTACTGTCGAGAGCCATGGAGAAGGCCTTTGCCAACAGAGCTGCCATCTAATCTCCCATAGAAGGCCTCTTTGTGGTACCAGCTATGGCCACCACCAAGCCAAGCACAAGCCGAACCACTGTCTATCAAGCCAAGGTCTATACCCGCCAGAGCTCCCCTTCCCCCATATCTCCCCTCCTTCAGCTCCTTCAGTCCTTTCTCTAACTCCTCCATTGGGGACCCTGTGCTCAGTCCAGCAGTTGGCTGTGAACATCCTCCTCTGAATTTGTCAGGCTCTGGCAGAGCCTCTCAGGAGACAGCTATATCAGGATCCTGTCAGCATGCACTTCTTGGCATCCACAATGTGTCTGGGTTTGGTGACTGTATATAAGATGTACCCCAAGTGGGGTAGTCTCAGGATGGCCTTTCCTTCAATCTCTGCTCCATATTTGCTCCCATGAGTATTTTGTTCCTCCTTCTAAGAAATACGTAAATGTCCACACTTCCTTCTTCTTGAGCTTCAGGTGGTCTGTGGATTGTATCCTGGGTAATCTGAGCTTTTGGGCTAATATCCACTTATCAGTGAGTGCATACCATGTCTGTTCTTTTGTGAATGGGTTATCTCACTACAGATATTTACTAGTTCCATCCATTTCCCTAAGAATTTCATGAATTCATTGTTTCTAATAGCTGAGTAGTACTCCATTGGGTAAATATACCCACATTTTCTGTATCCATTACTCTGTTGAAGGGCATCGAGGTTCTTCCCAGCTTCTAGAGATTATAAATAAGGCTGCTATGAACATGTGGGTTTTTTTGTTTTGAGTTTGTTTATATAGTAGATGAAGTTGATGGATTTCTGTATATTGAACCATCCCTGCATCCCTGGGATGAAGCCTACTTGATCATGATGGATGATGATTTCTATGTTTTCTTGGATTCAGTTTGTGAGAATTTTATTGAATACTTTTGCATTGATATTCATAAGGGAATTTGGTCTGAAGTTCTTTTTCTTTGTTGGGTCTTTGTGTGGTTTAGGTATAAGGGTAACTGTGACTTCATAGAAGGAATTGAGTAATGTTCCTTCTGTTTCTATTTTGTGGAATAGTGAAGAGTATTGGTATTAGGTCTTTGAAGGTCTGATAGAATTATGCTTTAAACCAATACTGTCTTGGGCTTTTTATGGTTGGGAGACTTTTAATGAGTGCTGCTATTTCTTTTGGGGTTATGGGACTGTTAAGATGGTTTATTTGATCCTAATTTAACTTTGGTACCTCATATCTGTCTAGAGAATTGTCCATTTCATCCAGATTTTCCAGTTTTGTTGAGTATAGGCCTTTGTAGTAGGATCTGATGGTTTTTTGGATTTCCTTGGTGTCTGTTGTTATGGCTATCTTTTCATTTATGGTTTTGCTCATTTGAATACTGTTTCCATACCCTCTGGTTAGTCTGGCTAAGGGTTTATCTATCTTGTTGATTTTCTCAAAGAATGAGGTCCTGGTTTTGTTGATTCTTTGTATAGTTCTTTTTGTTACTACTTGGTTGATTTTAGCCCTGAGTTTGATTATTTCCTGCTGTCTACTCCTCTTGGATATATTTGCTTCTTTTTGTTCTAGAGCTTTTAAATGTGCCATTAAGCTGGTAGTGGATGCTCTCTCCTCTTTCTTTTTGAAGGTACTCAGAGATGAGTTTTCCTCTTAGCACTGCTTTCATTGTATTCCATAAGTTTGGGTATGATGTGCCTTCATTTTCATTGAATTATAAAAAGTCCTTGATTTTTTTTATTTCTTCCTTTACCAAGTTATCATTGAGTAGAGCATTGTTCAGTTTTCATGCGTATGTGGGCTTTGTATTGTTTTTGTTGTTATTGAGGACCAGCCTTAGTCTGTAATGATCTGTTACTATGCATGATATTCTTTCAATCTTCTTGTATCTGTTGAGGCCTGTTTTATTTATATCATCAATTTTGGAGAATGTAACATGAGGTGCTGAGACAAAGGTATATTCTTTTTAAGGATGAAAGGTTCTATAGAAATCTGTTAAATCTACCTGTTTCATAACTTGTGTTAGTCTCATTGTGTCTTTGTTTAGTTTCTGTTTCCATGATCTGTCCATTGCTGGGAGTGGGATGTTTCCCTTGATGAGTATGAAGTGCCCTTCCTTATCTTTTTTCATAGCTTTGGGTTGAAAGTTGATAATAGCAAATTTTCTATTTGCTTGAAAAATTGTTTTCCAGCATTTTACTCTGAGGTAGTATCTGTCTTTGTCACTGATGTGATTTTTCTATATGCAGCCAAATGTTGGGTACTATTTACATAGCCAGTCTATTAGTCTATGTCTTTTTATTGGGGGATTGAGTCCATTGATGTTAAGAGATATGAAGGAAAACTGTTTATTTTTTTCTGTTATTTTTGTTGTTAGAGGTGGAATTATCCTTATTTTGTTTATTTTGTGTGTGTGTGTGTGTGTGTGTGTGTGTGTGTGTCTATCTTCTTTTTGGTTTGTTAAAAGAAGATTATTTTCTTACTTTTTTTCTAGAGTGTAATTTCCCTTGTTGTGTTGGAATTTCCCATCTATTATCCTTTGTAGGGCTGGATTTGTGGAAAGATATTTTGTAAATTTGTTTTTGTCATGGAATAGCTTGGATTCTCCATCTATGGTAATTGAGAGGTTTTTTTTGGGTATAGTAGCCTGGGCTGGCATTTGTATTCTCTTAGTGTCTGTATGACATCTGTCCAGGATTTTTTAGTTTTTATAGTCTCTGGTGAGAAGTCTGGTATAATTCTGATAGGTCTGCCTTTATGTGTTATTTGACCTTTTTCTCTTACTGCTTTTAATATTCTTTCTTTGTTTTGTGCATTTAGTATTTTGAATATTATGGGACAGGGGAATTTCTTTTCTGGTTCAACTATTTGGAGTTCTGTAGGCTTCTTGTATATTCATGGGCATACAAGAGTTCTTTCTTTAGGTTAAGGACATTTTCTTTTATAACTTTGTTGAAGATATTTACTCATCCTTTAAGCTAGAAATCTTTACTCTCTTCTATATCTATTATCCTTAGGTTTGGTCCTCTGATTGTGTCCTGGATTTCCTGAATGTTTTAAGTTAGGATCTTTTTGCATTTTGCATATTCTTTGACTGTTGTGTCAATGTTTTCTATCATATCTTTTGTACCTGAGATTCTCTCTTTTATCTCTTTTTTTCTGTTGGTGATGCTTGCATCTATGACTCCTGATTTCTTCCCTAGGTTTTCTATCTCCAGGATTGTGTCCCTTTGTGATTTCTTTATTGTTTCTGTTTCCATTTTTAGATCCTGGATGGTTTTGTTCAATTCCTTCACTTGTTTGCTTGTGTTTTTCTGTAATTTTTTAAGGGATTTTTATGTTTCCTCTTTAAGGGCTTCTACCTGTTTATCTGTGTTCTCCTGTATTTCTTTAAGGGAGTAATTTATGTCCCTATTAAAGTCCTCTATCAGCATCATGATAGATGATTTTAAACCTGAATCTTGCTTCTCTGTTATCTTGTGGTATCCAGGACTTGCTGTGGTGATAGAACTGGGTTCTGATGATGCCAAATAGTCTTGGTTTCTGTTGGTAAGGTTCTTGTGCTTGCCTCTCACCATCTGGTTATCTCTGGTGATAGTTGGTCTTGCTGTCTCTGGCTGCAGTTGTCCGTCCTATGGGCCTGTAAGCCTGTGTTATCATTCCTGGCAAGACCAGCTCTCTCCTGGCCAGGGTTTGGGTGCAGAGGGCTGTTGACCCCCTTAGTTCCTGGGTGGTGTTGGAGATTGGAAGGATCCTGATCCCAGCTGCTCAATTGTTCCTATGTCCTGTGTGTTCCTGGATGGTCCCACTTTGGACAGTAGAGATCTCACCTCTGAGCTTAGAAATGAGAGCACTTCTTGAAGGCAACCTCTCTATTTAGTAGGATTTTTGCATTGAGGGCTGTGAACAATCTTAACTCCAGGTGCAGATGGAGACTGCCAATTTGATTTTTAATGTAGTGTTTTTATCCATCCTTACCTCTTATCACTCATTCCTTCTTGTGGTGTGTGTTTCCATTGTCACTATCAACATTAAAATAATGTCTGCTCTTTCAGGGAAAAGAATGTGAAGAGTTGGCTCATCCTTTGAATATTATTGAAGAGGTAGAGATATATGAACATTGAAAATTTACTCTTCGGATTTTGAGTTAATAATCTCTAATAAATCTGTTGAATGGATCTTCTAACTTTGGATAATTGCACTAGTTACATAAACATCTGGACTTTGCCTAATTAAAAAAAAAATAGTTCCATGTTCTGATTTTCTTTATATACACAATGATTTAATTATCTCAAGTGTTTTAACCTCCAGGCAATAATTACAGAAAAACACTATGGCTTACCTTATTGCTCTTATTTTTGGTAATATTAGTAAAACATGGTGTCATGTCAAGGATTTCTAAAGTGTTTTGTAGAGGAAATTATCCTAAGACAATTTCAGATCTAGTTAAGTACCCAATATAAGGATCTTTTCTTCTTACCGGATTGATATGAACATTGAATTATTACAAACAAAATATTTAGGGCAGGCCTATTAAAGCATTCATTGATTTATTACCTATTTTTCTGTTGCTATGATAAAATACCAAGACAACTTAAGGAAAAGTTTATTTTGGTATAATATTCCAGGTTAAGATTCCATAGTGACTGGAATGTCATGGAAGCTGACAGCTGAAACAAATACATGGGATATTATCTCTTCTAGTATAAACAAGAAACACAGAAGTAACTGCAAAATGGTTTGGGTTATAAACTCTCAGAGTATGCATTTTCTTCAGCAAAACTGTGCATTACAAAAGTTCAATAACCTCTAGAAACAACACTACCAACATAGAAAAAAACCTCTTCAAATATATGAGCATATGTGGGATATTTCTGTGTCAAGCCAACACAAATGACAAGAATATCCTCAAGCTGCAACTCCATTATGAGCTGCAACATGCAAAGTTACACTGAGCTTGTTTCTGGTCTCAGTTCTCATTTCTTCTGCTCTTAATGTTGTGTAAATCCTAAAGTATATGAGGACATTTATCAATGAAACAAAGTTCACACACACATATACAGAGGAGAGAGAGAGAGAGAGAGAGAGAGAGAGAGAGAGAGAGAGAGGAACAAGCACAATTTGAAGATGATAAAAGATCAAGAAAGGACATAGATTATGATTAAATGTGAGCAGTTTTATATTTTTTGCCAAGGGAATTTAATAAAGGACAAAGAAGAATCCTAATTGTCAGAAAATAAACTATATAGCACATTTTTATTGAAATTTCTTATCTCAATGTTTCACCAGACTTTAATTTGAGCTGTCTTTCTTCTATTTTATTTTATTTTTCTACCTTTTACTAGTATTAAAAATGAGATGTATTATTTTTACAATTTTGTGGTGTTTTTATTCAGAATTTAGTTTTTCATCATCAGTCAAAACTATAAGTATAAATACAAAGAAGAGAAAACGTTTTTTTTTCATATTGTTCCTCCTGAAGCACTTGTGTTTCCATTTAGTGTTAAGTTTCCAGCTCAGTGGAGTATATAAGTATTTAATGGTTCTATGCACTGTTATTTCAAAGACGAAGATCTCTAAAAACTCATATATAGATATATGAATGATTTAGCCAAAACTTCACTATGTTAGGATATCCAACTGAATTTAAGAACTCTCATAGTGAACAGGTTTTGCTTTTACTTCTGCATATTACCTGATTTAAGCCTTATTTATAACATATCTGATTGCCTTAGTATCCTGTAAAATGAATAAATTGGGCTTTGAAATGAATTTTGTTCATACCATTACAAGGTATAGAAGAAGCACCATTTTTCCCCCTGTGAAATAATCCCAAAGAGGGGAAAATCTGTTTATCTGCATGAATTAAGTCCATATGACCAAAGCTATAAATTCTCTCTGTATTTGGAATTGTATTTTTAAAAGCCTCACTGATCAGATTTGAAGAGTTTGATTTGGTGAATAATGGAAATAAATATGAATGCAGGATGAGAAGTATGTTAGTGTCTCAATCCCGTGAAAACTTGCTTCTTATCATTATTTTATTATTATTATTATTATTATTATTATTATTATTATTATTATTATTATTATTAT
>JADRCD010165322.1:0-36591 GCA_019843815.1 Montemys delectorum | reverse complement strand
GTTTCTTGTGGTTTGTGTGTCGTTCTTCCTGTATTTCAAACTTCTGGGCTAATAACCACTTATCAAAGAATGCATACCATGTGTGTTCTTTTGTGATTGGGTTACCTCACTCAGGATGATACTCTCCAGATCCATCCATTTCCCTAAGAATTTCATAAATTCATTGTTTTTAATAGCTGAGTAGTACTCCATTGTGTAGATGTACCACAGTTTCTGTATCCATTCCTCTGTTGAGGGACATCTGGGTTGTTTCCAGTTTCTGGGTATTATAAATAATGCTGCTATGAACATGGCTGGTCCGAAGGTAGTGAGTTATCTCAATTGATTGTTCACAGTCAATTACAGATTGAACTCCTGTTCTACCCTTTCCCCTTTCCGGGTGTTTTTATTATTATGTGTCGGGAGGAATTTCTTTTCTGGTCCAGTCTATTTGGGGTTCTGTAGGCTTCTTGTATGTTCACAGGCAACTCTTTCTTTAGGTTAGGGATGTTTTCTTCTATAATTTTGTTGAAGATATTTGCTGGCCCATTACATTGGGAATCTTCACTCTCTTCTATACCTATTTTCCTTCGGTTTGGTCTTCTCATTGTGTCCTGGATTTCCTGGATGTTTTGAGTTAGGAGCTTTTTGCTTTTTGCATTTTCTTTGACTGTTGTGTCAGTGTTTTCTATGGTGTCTTCTGCCCCTGAGATTCTCTCTTCTATCTCTTGTATTCTGTTGGTGATGTTTGCATCTATGATTCCTGATTTCTTTCCTAGGTTTTGTATGGCCAGGGTTGTCTCTCTCTTTTCTTTATTGTTTCTATTTCCATTTTTAGATTCTGGATGGTTTTGCTCATTTCCTTCACCTGTTTGATTGTGTTTTCCTGAAGGTCTTTAAGGGATTTTTGTGTTTCCTCTTGAAGGGCTTCTAGCTGTTTACCTGTGTTCTCCTGTATTTCTTTGAGGATGCTATTTATGTCTTTCTTAAAGTCCTGTATCATCACCATGAGAAGTGATTTTATATCTGAATCTTGCTTTTCCGGTGTAATGGTGTGTCTAGGACTTGCTATGGTGGGAGAATTAGGTTCTGATGATGCCAAGTGACCTTGGTTTGTGTTTTTTATTTTCTTATGCTTGCCACCCTCCCACCCCCCGCCGCCATCTGGGTATCTCTAGTGTACCTGCCCTTGCTAAATCTGACTGGAGCCTGTCCTTCCTGTGATCCTGGTTATATCAGAACTCCTCAGAGTCAAGCTGTGTCTGTGATCCTGTGATTCTGGGATCCTGTGACCCTGGGCTTGTTAGATCACCTGGGAGTTGAGCTTCCTCTGGGTGTTGTGGGACTGGCTGCAGAGTTGTGCCCAAGGTCTGCTCTGGACACCAGCCCAGAGAGATCGGAAGGAACCCGAGACACTGGTCTGGTGGAGTTCCTGTGTGCCTGGTCCTGCTGGTCCCAGTTACTTCCAGTGTTGGAACAGATGTTGATTCCTCCTCACCTCTGATCCTGGGTGTGTCAGAGCACCTGGGAGTGGAGCTTTCTCTGTGTATTGTGGGACTGGTTGCAGAGCTTGTGTCCAAGGTCTACTCTGGATAGCAGCCTAGACAGACTGGAAGGAACCCAAGTCACTAGGCTGGTGGAGTTCCTGTGTGCCTGGTCCCGCTGGTTCCAGTTACTCCCAGTGTTGGAACAGATGTTGGTTCCTCCTCACCTTTGATCCTGGGTGTGTCAGAGCGCCTGGGAGTGGAGCTTCCTCTGGGTGTTGTGGCACTGGCTGCAGAGCTTGCACCCAAGGTCTGCTCTAGATACCAGCGCAGACAGACTGGAAGGAACCTGAGACACTGGGCTTGGGGAGTTCCTGTGTCCATGCACTTCTTACTGTTTGACTCAATAGTATAATTTCAGATCAGAAATTACAATGAAATTTTGAAATAAGTACAAAAAGCCGAATTATTCTTTAGGAATGTTTGTAAGTAGTAAACTTCTTATCTAATATAATTGCTATCCACAGTTGTTTGGGTGAGTTTTAATGCCAAATGAAGATATGATAAATAGTAGCCACATTTCGCAAACATTTTAACTCAATTGGGTATATATCTATTCACCTTCTTTTGACAGAAAAGCAAGAGATTTCTTTGTGTCAAATACATTGGCACAGAGGAAGATTTCCAGAACAGAAAAGGAATAGTTCATAAGATCAACAAATGACAAAAAGGACCTCATAAAATTACAAAGCTTCTGTAAGGCAAAAGACACTGTAAATAGGACAAAATGGCAATCCACAGATTGGGAAAATATTTCTACCAACCCTACATATGATAGAGGGCTAATATCCAAAATATACAAGGAACTCAAGAAGTTAGACTCCAGAGAACCAAATAAACTTATTAAAAATGGGGTACAGAGCTAAACAGAGAATTCTTAACTGAGGAAACTCGAATGGCTGAGAAGCACCTAAAGAAATGTTCAACATCCTTAGTCATCAGGGAAATGCAAATCAAAACAACCCTGAGATTCCACCTCACACCATTTAGAATGGCTCACATCAAAAACTCAGGTGACAGCAGATGCTGGTAAGGATGTGGAGAAAGAAGAACACTCCTCCATTGCTCGTGGGATTGCAAGCTGGAACAACCACTTTGGAAATCTGTCTGGCAGTTCCTCAGATAATTATACTTAGTATTACCAGAGGACCCAGCTATGCCACTCCTGGGCATATACCCAGAAGATGCTCCTACCTGTAACAAGGACACATGCTCCACTATGTTCATAGCAGCCTTATTTATAATAGCCAGAAACTGGAAACAACCCAGATGTCCCTCAACAGAGGAATGGATACAGAAATTGTGGTACATTTACACAATGGAGTACTACTCAGCTATTAAAAACAATAACTTCATAGAATTCTTAGGCAAATGGATAAAACTAGAAAATATCACCCTGAGTGAGGTAACCCAGTCACAAAAGAACATACATGGTATGCACTCACTGGTAAGTGGATATTAGCAAAAAAAAAAAAAAAAATCACAACACTTGAAATACCCATCATACAACTCACAGACCATATAAAACCCAAGCAGAAAGAAAAATCACACCAAAGTGTGGATGTTTCAGTCCTACTCAGAAGGGGGAAGAAAATAATCATGGGAGGTAAAGGAAAGGAGCAATGTGGGAGGGAGACAGAAGGCAAGGAAAAAGCAGTCCAGGATCAGGTGTTTGAGGAGATGGAGAAGTACAGAGGGTCAGGAAATTGAACAAGAGGTGTATAGAATTGCAGGATGGGGAACTGTGTGGATGATTAGCCACTAGAAAGTCCCAAATGCTATGGACGCAAGAGGTTTCCAGGACCCAACAGGGATGACACTAGCCAAAATACCCATCAAAGGGAAGAGAGAACCTGTAGAAACCATATCCAGTAGATAGGTATGGCCCCTGGTTGAAAGATGTGGCCCCCCACCCATCTCAAAAAATATTATTCCAGAATTAATCCTGTCAAAAGTAAATGCAATGACAAAGAGTGCAGCAGAGACTGAAGGAAAGGACATCCTGGGACTGCCCCACCTAGGGATCCATCCCATCTGCATACATCAAGCCCAGACACTATTGCTGATGCCAAGAAGACCTTGCTCATAGGAGCCTGATATAGCTGTCCCCTGAGAGGCCCTGTCAGAGCCTGACCAATACGGATGCAGATACATGCAGCCAACCTTCAGACTAAGCACAGGGACTCCAAAGGAGACAAGTTAGGGGAAGGACTGAAGGAGCTAAAGGGGTTGCAACACCATAGGAAGAACAACAATATCAACCAACCGGAGCTCCCCCCCCCCCTCCAAGTTCCCATGAACTAAACCACCAACCAAAGAGTACACATGGTGGGACCCATGACTCCAGCTGCATATGTAGCAGAGGATTACCTTAGCTGGCATCAGTGGGAGGGGAATCAATGACTAAGCAGTATTTTTTTCATGAAGCAAGCACTAAAATGATCTGCATTCATGATCAGTCATCTAGATTTGTTTGTTGATGTGTTTTTTGTTTTCAAGACAGGATTTCTCTGTGTAGCCCTGGCTGGCTGTCCTGGAACTTGCTCTGTAGACCAGGCTGACCTAGAACTCTGAGATATGCTTGCCTGTGACTCCCAAGTGCTGGGATCAAAGACCTGTGCCACCACTGCCCGACTAGATTATCTTTTCCCTCATCCTATCACTTTCCTAACCTAAGACTGATTGGCCGGTGGTTCTTTATGACAGTTGCTGACAGTATGTCTTCCCAAAACATCCAGTTTGGTTTTTTTATATATTGAAATTATGTAATAGTGGTCTATAATAAGCTAATATTAACTTTTTGAGAACAAATATAACATTCATAATTGGCAGAGCACTAAAGCTAAGACTACTCATTGGGAATTAGGTATCAGCCTGCACCTTTACAGGAGAACTGCACTGTCCTAATGTCTCAGCTAAGCTGAGATCTAAGCTTCCTACTGTACAATTTACACACTTATTCACATGATTTTCCAGAATTTTAAACCCTTGTCTAAGGTAGACATTCATATTTATTATTACAGTTCCTTCTGATTTTGTCTTTTGGCATTTAAATAGAGAAATTAACTTGACCAAGATCACATGGTAAATGCCAGAGCTAAAATTCAAAGTATCTTAAACATTTTTATTTGACAAAGTAAGTTCATCATATGAATTATGTAAACCGCGCACAATCGTCTCGCCAGCAAGAACGCACACGGACACCAGGATCCTTCTGCAACAAACGTTTATTGCATCTTCAAGAGGGAGACCCCAAGCCCTGAAAAGGCGCTGCTTAAATATACCCTGGAGCAGCATGTTCATTTCTGATTGGCTGCTTGCTCATTATCTCATGAGACGCCCCGGGATAGGCTGTGACTTGGCATGTTCTGGCCCTTAGCACATGTGCAGACTACTTGTTACAGGGAGAAGACACCGGATGCCAGCGCCATCTTGTAGTCAGCTCGGGCGTGGCTCTCTACAGAATTAAATGTTTAATATTTCACTGTCATTTATTCTCTCTAGAAGTTAAAACATTCTCGTCAAATAAATAGGCCCAGTGATATCCCACTTGAGGTGACATTTTACACATTCTTCCCAAAGGAAGAAAAGTTGTTCTTGATTCTTTTACCTTATGCTTTTAACTTTTTCCCAAAAGAAAAGAAGTTCTTGTTGGATACTGATATAGTATCCCAGAGGCATTATTTGTAGGCGAGGAGTAGCCTGCCACGTAGCAGCACTCCTGCCTTTTGTGAGAGCCTCCCATTCATTTTTCTTTTGAGATCCCCAGGTTGGGAGAAAGTTATAAGGCATCAAAGTACTGTTCAGCTGATCAGAGACTCAGAGGGCTATATTTCCTCTCTGCCAGAAATCTTAATAAAGCCAAAAAAATGTGGACAGCAGAAAAGGCTGCAGCCATGACAACAGTGTGCCTAGAATGTCTATAATGCACCTTATTTTAGACACAGCTCTTTAGGTATTTCCACTTTCATGAAATACACATTTTTAAAATATGTCCTTTTGGTTCCTCTAAATTTCCCTGGTGTCTGTTGTAATGTCCCTTCTTTCAACTCTAATTTTATTAATTTGAATTGTCTATCCCCATCTCTTTGGTTAATTTGGCCGAGGTTTGCCAGTCTGGATTTTTTTAAAGGACCAACTCTGTTTCATGGATTCTTTATCTTTGTTTTGTTGTTTTGTTTTGTTTTTATCTTTCACTGATTTAATCCCTAAGTTTATTTCTTCCCACCTACTCTTTCTGAGTATTATTTCGTCATGCTTTTTTTTTTTTCAGAACTTTAGGTTGTATCATTAAATCATTATTATGAGATCTCTCCAGTATTTTTTAAGTAGTAACCTAGTGCTCTGAACTTCCATCTTAGGACTGCCTTCCTTCTTTCTCATAAGTTTGGATATGTTGCGTTTTAATTTCCATCCAATTTTAAAACGTTTTAACTTCGTTCTTGGTTCTTCTCTTAACCTAATTTTCAGTGGGGAATTGTTCAGTTTCCATGACTTTGTATACTTTCTGCTGTTTCTGTTAGTGTTGCTATCTAGCCTTAATCCATGGTGGTCAAATAATATTCAGGGTGTTGCTTCAGTTTTCTTATATCTGTTGAGATTTGCGTTGTGTCCTAATATATGGTCCATTTTGGAGAAAGTTCTATGAGTTGCTATGAAGGAGTATATTCTTTAATATTTGAGTAAGATGTTCTTTAGATTTCTGCTAGGTCTGTTTGATTTATGATATTATTTAACTCCAGCATTTCTCTCTTTACTTTTTGCCTAGATGACCTTTCTATGGGTAAATGTAGGGTATTGAAATCATCTATTATCACTGCATGATTTTAGCTATAATAGTATTTCTTTTATGAACTTGGGTACCCTTGTGTTTGGTGCATAAATATATAGAATTGCAATATTCTTTTGGTAGATTTTTTATTTAATGAGTATATAGTCTCCTGTATCTCTTCTGATTAGTTTTGGTTTGAAGTCTATTTTATCAGATTTTAAAATAGCTACACCTACTTGATTCGTGGATTCATTGCTTGGAATATCTTTTACATCTTTTTACCCTGAGGTGATATCTATGCTAGATGGTGAGATATGTTTCTTGGATGCCATAGAAAGGTGGATGACATTTTCTAATTTATTCTGTTAGTCTTTGTATCTTTATTTAGAATTGATATTATTAGTAGTGAATTATTACTGAACAATTTTTATTGATTACTGATAATTTGTTGTGGTGGTATGAGTCTCCCCCCTTTTATTTACTTTTCTTGGATATTTTTTATTTTTCTTTTGGTCCTCTTAGGTATAGTTAGGTGTAGTTAACCTCTTCAGACTGAGGCTGTATTGGTAGATAGAAATTGCTTAAATTTGTTGTTTGTTTATTTGTTTGTTTGTGGTAATGTTTTTCATTCTCCATCAATTGTAATTGATAATTTTGCTGTCTATAGTACTATGGCCTGGTACCTGTGGTTTCACAAAACTTGCAGAGCATCCATTAAGACCCTCTGTGTTTTAGTGTCTCTATTGAAAAGTCAGGGATTATTTTTAATGGCCTTGCCTTCATTATGTGACTTGATTTTTTTTTCCTTTATAGATTTTAATATTTTTCTTTTTTCTGTACATTTAGTTTTTTGATTATTATGTGTTGTGAGAAATTTCTGGTCCTGTATATTTAGAATTCTGTATACAATTTCTTACCCTTGAGAGGCATCTCTTTCTTTAGATTGTGGACATTTATTTGTATAGTTTTTTGTTGTTAAAAATATTTTCTGGGAAAAGCAGCACAGGCCACAGAAGTGACAGGGCAGCTGAGACAGGAGCCTTTCTACCTCTGTCTACTACTAGGAGGGAAGGTGGATCCACAGCCCTCTGTACACCTTTCCCCTGAAATCAGAGAGCTTGTCTCCAGGGAGTGCTCTGACCTGGGACTTAGGCAAGATCACCATTTTCTCTCTGGAGACTTTCTAAGGTGGGACCAGGCCACAGAAGCAGCAGGACAACTGGGACAGGATCACTTCTACCTCTGTACTGGTTGGTTTTGTGTGCCAACTTGACACAGGCTGGAGTTATCACAGAGAAGGGAGCTTCAGTTAGGGAAGTGCTTCCACAAGATCCAGCTTTGAGACATTTTCTCAATTAGTGATCAAGGAGGTAGGGCCCCTTGTGGGTGGTGCCATCCCTGGGCTGGAAGTTTTGGGTTCTATAAGAGAGCAGGCTGAGCAAGCCAGGAGGAAGCAAGCCAGTAAGGGACATCACTCCATGGCCTCTGCATCAGCTCCTGCTTCTTGACCTGCTTGAGTTCTAGTCCTAACTTCCATTGGTGATAAACAGCAATGTGGAAGTAAGCTAAATAAACCATTTCCTCCCCAATTTGCTTCTTGGTCATGATGTTTGTACAGAAATAGAAACCCTGACTAAGACAACCTCCATCTACAAGTAAGAGGGACTGTGGATCCACAGCCCTTTGTGCACCTTTCCCACAAGCAGAGAGTTTGTCTACATGGTGTGCTCTGACCCCAGGACTCAGGAGGGACTGCTGATCCACAGCCCTTGCAGCACAGGTCTTACCAGAGGAGAGCTGAACTCCCAGAAGTGCTGACACAGGCTTACAAACCCACAGGAAGAACACACTCCAGCCAGAGACAGCAAGAACATCTAACACCAGAGATCAACAAATGGCGAAAGACAAACGCAAGAATCTTACCAACAGAAACCAAGACTACTTGGCATCATCAGAACCTAGTACTCCCACCACAGCAAGTCCTGAATAACCCAAAACACCGGAAAAGCAAGATTTCGTTCTAAAATTATATTTCATGATGGTGATAGAGGAATTTAAGAAGGATATAAATAACTCCCTTAAAGAAATACAGGAGAACACAGGTAAACAGGTACAAGCCCTTAAAGAGGAAATACAAAAAAATCCCTTAAAGAATTGCAGGAAAGCACAACCAAACAGGTGAAGGAATTGAACAAAACCATCCAGGACCTAAAAATGGAAGTAGAAACAATTAAGAAATCACAAAGAGAGACAACTCTGGAGATAGAAAATGTAGGAAAGAAATTAGGAGCCATAGATGCAAGCATCACCAACAGAATACAAGAGATAGGTATAGGCTGGGCGGTGGTGGCACATGCCTTTAATCCCAGCACTTGGGAGGCAGAGGCAGGCGGATCTCTGAGTTCGAGGCCAGCCTGGTCTACAGAGTGAGTTCCAAGACATCCAAGGCTACACAGAGAAACCCTGTCTCGAAAAAACAAAAAAAAAAAAAAAAAAAAAAAAAAAAAAAAAAAAAAAAAAAAAAAAGAAAAGAAAAAAAGAGATAGGTATAGAAGAGAGTGAAGACTTGCAACCTAAAGGGCCAGTAAATATCTTCAACAAAATTATAGAAGAAAACTTCCTTAACCTAAAAAAAGAGATGCACATGAACATACAAGAAGCCTACAGAACTCCAAATAGTTTGGACCAGAAAAGAAATTCCTTGCACCACGTAATAGTCAAAACACCAAATGCACAAAATAAAGAAAGACTATTAAAATCAGTGAGGGAAAAGGGTCATATAAAGGCAGACCTATCAGAATTACAGCAGACTTCTCACCAGAGACTAAGAAAGCCAGAAGATCCTGGATTGATGTCATACAGACCCTAACAGAACACAAATGCCAGCCCAGGCTACTATACGCAGCAAAACTCTCAATTACCATAGATGGAGAAACCATGACAAAACCAAATTTACACAATATCTTTCCACAAATCCAGCCCTTCAAAGGATAATAACTGGAAAACTCCAACACAAGGAGGGAAACTACATCCTAGAAAAAGCAAGAAAATAATCGTCCAACAAAACTAAAAGAATATAGCCACATGAATAGAATTCGAACTCTAACAACAAAAATAACAGGAAGCAACAATTACCTTTCCTTAATATCTATTAATATCAATGGACTCAATTCCCCAATAAAAAGACATAGGCTGTAAGGCTGGGTATGTAAACAGGGCCCAACATTTTGTTGCATACAGGAAACCCACCTCAGTGACAAAGACAGACACTCCCTCAGAATAAAAGGCTGGAAATCAATTTTCCAAGCAAATGGTTCCAGTAAACAAGCTGGAGTAGCCATTCTAATATCAAATAAAATCGACTTTCACCCTAAAGTGATCAAAAAAGGTAAAGAGGGACACTTCATATTCATCAAAGGTAAGATCTACCAAGATGAACTCTCAGTTCTGAACCTCTATACTCCAAATACAAGGGCATCTACATTCATAAAAGAAACTTTACTAAAGCTCAAAGTACACATTACAATGCACACAATAATAGTGGGAGATTTCAACACCCCACTCTCTGCAATGGACAGATCATGAAAAAACAAACTAAACAAAGACACAGTGAGGCTAACAGAAGTTGTAAATCAGATGGATTTAACAGATATCTGTAGAACTTTTGATCCTAAAAAAAAAGGATATACCTTCTTCTCAACACCTCATGGTACCTTCTCCAAAATTGACCATATAATCAGTAACAAATCAGGCCTCAACACATACAAGAAGATTGAAATAATTCTTTGCATCCTATCAGATCACCATGGACTAAGGCTGCTACTCAATAACAACATAAACAATAGAAAGCCCAAATACAGGTGGAAGCTGAACAACACTCTACTCAATGATAACTTGGTCAAGGAAGAAATAAAGAAAGAAATTAAAGACTTTCTAGAGTTTAATGAAAATGAAGCCACAACATACCCAAACTTATGGGACACACTGAAAGCAGTCCTAAGAGGAGCACTCATATCTCTATGTGACTCTAAAAAGAAACGGGAAAGATTATACACCAGCCATTTGACAGCACATCTGAAAGCTCTAGAACAAAAACGGCAAATTCACCCAAGAGTCAAAGGCAGGAAATAATCAAACTCAGGGCCAAATCAACCAAATGGAAACAAAAAGAATTATACAAAGAATCAACCAAACCAGGAGCTGGTTCTTTGAGAAAATCAACAAAATAGACAAACCCTTAGCCAAACTAATTGGAGGGCACAGAGACAGTATCCTAATTAACAAGATCAGAAATGAAAAGGGAGACATATTAACAGAAACTGAGGAAATCCAAAAAATCATTAGATCCTACTATAAAATCCTATACTCAACAAAACTGGAAAACCTGGATGAAATGGACAATTTTCTAGATAGATACCAGGTACAAAAGTTAGATCAAGATCAGATAAACAATCTGAAACTAATAAAAAAGAAAGTGGGGAACAGCCTTGAGCACTTGGGCTCTGGGGAAAATTTCCTGAACCATTAGCTTATGCGCTAAGATCAAGAATTGACAAGTGGAACCTCATAAAATTACAAGGCTTCTGTAGGGCAAAGGACACTGTCAATAGGACAAAATGGAAACCAACAGATTAGGAAAAGATCTTTACAAACCCTGTATCTGATAGAGGACTAATATCCAATATTAACAAAGAACTCAAGAAGTTCCAGAGAACCAAATAACCCTATTAAAAAATGGGGTACCAGAGAACCAAATAACCCTATTAAAAATGGGGTACAGAGCTAAACAAAGAATTCTGTTTTGTTTTTTTGGTTTTTTTCATACTTTGGTTTTTCAAGACAGGATTTTTCTGTGTAGCCTTAGTTGTCCTGGAACTCACTCTGTAGTCGATGCTGGCCCCAAACTCAGAAATCTGCCTGCCTCTGCCTTCCAAGTGCTGGGATTAAAGGTGTGCACCACCACTGCCCAGCAAGAATTCTCAACTGAGGAATAACAAATAGCTGAGAAGCACCTAAAGGAATGTTCAACATCCTTAGTCATCAAGGAAATGCAAATCAAAACAACCCTGAGTTTTCACCTAACACCAATCAGAATAGCTAAGATCAAAAACTCAGGTGACAGCAGATGCTGAAGAGGTTGTGGAGAAAGAAGAATACTCCTTCATTGCTGGTGGGATTGCAAGCTGGTACAACCAGTCTGGAAATCAGTTTCGCTGTTCCTCAGGAAATTGTACATAGTACCACCAGAGGACCCAGCTATACCACTCCTGGGCATATACCTAGAAGATGCCCCAACATATGATAAAGACACATGCTCCACTATGTTCATAGCACCCTTATTTATAATAGTCAGAAGCTGGAAAGAACCTAGATATCCCTCAACAGAGGAATGGATACAGAAAATGTGGTGCATATACACAATGGAGTACTACTTAGCTATTAAAAACAATGAATTTATGAAACTCTTAGGGAAATGGATGGATCTAGAGAATATCATCCTGAGGGAGGTAACCCAATCATCAAACACACATGGTGTGCACTCACTGATAAGTGGATATTAGCCCAGAAGCTCAGAATACTCAAAATACAATGCACAAACCACAAGAAACTCAAGAAGAAAGAAGACCCAAGTGTGGATACTTCATTCCTTCTTAGAAGGGGGAACAAAATACCCATGGAAGGAGTTGCAGAGACAAACTATGGAACAGAGACTCAAGGAAGGACAATCCAGAGACTGGTCCACCTAGGGATCCATCCCATATTCATTCACCAAACCCAGACACTATTGTGGATGCCAGCAAGTGCTGGCTGACAGGAGCCTAATATAGCTGTCTCCTGAGAGGCTCTGACAGTGCCTGACTAATACAGAAGTAGAGGCTCACAGCCATCCATTGCACTGAGCACAGGGTCCCCAGTGAAGAAGCTAGAGAAAGGATCCAAGGAGCTGAAGGATTTGCAGCCCCTTAGGATGAACAACAATGTGAACTAACTAGTATCCCTCAGAGCTCCCAGGGACTAAACCACCAACCAAAGAGTACACATGGTGGGACTAATGGCTCCAGCAGCATATGTATAGCTGAGGATGGCCTAGTCAGGAGGAGAGGCCCTTGGTCCTGTGTAGGTTCTATGCCCCAGTGTAGGGGAATGCTAGGGCCAAGAAGAGGGAGAGGGTGGGTTGGTGAGCAGGGGTGGGGGAAGGGAACAGGGTTTCTTTGGTTTTTTTTTATAATTTTCTTTTTTACTTTCTTATTTTGGACGGGAAATGAGAAAGGAGATATCATTTGACATGTAAATAAAGAAAAGAAAAAAGAAACCATAAGAAAAAAAAATATTTTCTGTGTCATTGACCTGGGTTTTTCTCCTTCTTGTATACCTATTATTCACAGATTTGATCTTTTTTTAGTATCCTAGATTTCGTGTATGTTTTGTACCTGGATTTTTGTAGATTAATGTTCTAACTTATCTGTAAGGTTTGAAATTCTCTCTTCCATGTCTTCTAATCTGTTTGTGAAGCATTCCTCTGAGCTTTGTTTTGATATCCCAAGATTCTCGTTTCCAATTTTATTTTAGTTTGGATATTCTTTAATGATTCTATTTCTTTATTAAGTTGTACTTTTATGCCTTAAATTGTTTTTTATTTCATTCAGCTGTGTTTTTGCGACTTCATTCAGGAATTTAATTATATCTTCTTTAAGATCTTTGAACATGTTCATAATTTCTATTTTTAAGTCCTTCCTTGTCTGTTGCTTCAGCTAAATTGCTCTTCTCCGGACCTATTGCAGTAAAGTTGCTGGCTTCTGGAGGAGCCCTATTGTGTGGGCTCTTTATGTTTGTGCTTTGTGTTGGGAACTAGGCACCTGGACTTACCGTGTTTGATGTGTTTCTTTTTTTTTTTTTTCTTAGCAGATGATTCTTTTTTTTTTCCTTTTTTTCTTAGCAGATGATTTTTTTTTTTAGCAGATGATTCTTTTTTTTTTTTTAATTAGATATTGTTTGATGTGTTTCTTGGCATAGATATCTAGTCTCATCTTCATTGGTTGTGTGCGTGTTCTGTTTTTTGGAGTTATTGCTTCTGGAATCTACCCAAGAATGGTAGCTGTGGGGTCCCTAGTAGTTTTAGCATGTGTGTCTCAAAGAAATGGAGCTGAGGTAGAAAGAAAGGCTGTAAGAGGACAGAGGAATGAGTTAGGGCTACCCTGAATTTGCACCAAAATGCAGGCTACAGGGAATGGAGGTAAGGTTGGAGGAGGTGTTCCTGCAGACAGCCTACAGCAAAACTAGGACTAAGTCTAAAGATCTTTGAAATGGAAGAATAGTGCAAATTGCCTACCTGAGTCTCAACCCCGTGTGGCCACTGAGGATTCCTGGTAGAATATGTTTCTGTGGATCAATGAAAGGTAACAAAAACAAAAAGAGAAACAGAAAAAGCTATATTACTCACCGTAGTGCTTACTGCAAGTTAATTCCAACAGTACTCTGTTCTCCCGAATGACTTTGGGACTTTTAAAAGGTAAATATGGTAATATCCTTTTTATTGTTAAGTTCTAAACTTTCTGTGTTGTGATGAGATTGCACCATGTATCCTGAGCTGGCCTTGAATCCATAGCAACCCTCCCCCTCAGAATTCTGCGACTTGGGATCACAGTCATAGAGTACTATGTGTTTGAAAAAGAAGCTTTAGATCACACAGACTGAATAAATAAAAGTCTCCCCGAGTAATGCTGGTGTGTAACTAGGAAAATCATCCCCACAGAAAAATAGCCCATTGACTGACTGGTGTGTGTTTCTCCACTGTTGTTGAGTCCTTGAGAGTCCTTTGGTCTGTGTTATTACAGGGTTCATGACATGTCACAGAGGCTCTATACACAGTTTGTAGGAGATTGAGTGAATGGGTGGGTTACATTATTTAGTTAACAAGATAATAGATTTTATATTTCTAGAAAATTTTTTTCTTTTTAACTTTTATTGCATTATGATGAGAAAAGTTACATGATTTCAATTTGTCTGAATTTGTTAACATTTAAAAACATATTTTAAGTAAATAGAATTAAATCACATTCTTGTTTCCCTTTTGTACCCCAACTTCTCCCAGAGACCCCCTCTTCAATACCTGCAATATCTTTTTTTATCATATTCCTTAAAATTTATAAAATGTTATAATAAAAAGAGTATTATAAAAGTTGTTTGATATAAAACAATCAATTTAACAGTGCTATGTAGATGCTTGTCTACAGCAATACTGCAAATATATACGCTTTTCTCACTATAAATTTCAAATAACTCCAAACATATTAACTGTATATTTCAAAATAATACATCACTACTAGTATTTTCTTAAATGAACATAAATATGTAAAGTCTTTTTGTTTGTTTGTTTTTTATTTAGTAGAGTTTAAAATCTTGGCTCTTTCTGTGGTACAAGCCCAAAATAAGAACAATTTTTAGACATTGGATTTCATTGTAATAAGGCTGTACTTCAATGACCCTCAAATCATCAAAGGATTTTTACCTCTATTGTAACTAAGCTGAGAGTTGACAGTTCTGCTGCCAAGGAATAAATTGTAGGCACGATTTTTAGATACAGACTTCCTGCTATGGTCAAAAAGCTATTTGACTTGAGTGTGTGACTTTATTCTCATCCCACAGAGAACAGGTTACATTCATTTAAGAAATGGTGTGTCTATTAAGATACTCTATCCATAAAGTCATTCACCAACTGTTTCAATGAACAATGATTCTACATGAAAGGTAGTACAGACATTAGGTGAGGATAAGAATCTGGTTCATTGGCTGTGATGATTTTGAAAAGCATTCATCTCAGAGAAAGAGTAACTTATAAAGTCCTCTTCTTCAAACTTGAAACAAGAGCTACAAATGTCAAGCAAAGCATTCAGTCTTACTCTTTGTTGTTCTCTTTCCTACAAGCCACCTCCAAAGTTAATTGTCTATGTCTCCCTTGGGTATATAAATGCTTTTGAAATATATAAGCTGTTCTGAAAACCATAGTATAGTGTAAAAACATGAAATAAACAATACTATTAATAGAGAGGCTGAGATAGGAGAAGCAAGATTTCAAGACCCTTACAGTGTACACAGCAAAACACTGGGTTCTGATGATGCCAAGTGACCTTGGTTTGTTTTGTTTATTTTCTTATGCTTGCCCCCCCCCCCCACACACATCTGGTTAGCTCTAGGGCTACCTGCCCTTGCTAATTCTGACTGGAGTCAGTCCTTCCTGTGATCCTGGTTGTGTCAGAACTCCTCAGAGTCAGGCAGTCTCTGTGACCCTGTTATTTTGGGATCCTGTGACCTTGGGCTTGTTAGAGCACCTGGGAGTGCAGCAACTTCCTCTGGGTGTTGTGGGACTGGCTGTAGAGCTTGCGCCCAAGGTCCACTCAGGACACCAGCCCAGAGACCGGAAAGAACCCGAGCCACTCTGCTGGTGGAGTTCCTGTGTGCCTGGTCCAGCAGGTCCCAGTTACTCCCAGTATTGGGACAGATGTCGGGTCCCCCTCACCTCTGATCCTGAGAGTTTCAGAGCGCCTGGGAGTGAAACTTCCTCTGGGTGTTGTGGGACTGGCTGCAGAGCTTGTGCCCAAGGTCTAGAAAATTTTTTTAAAGATATGTTATTCTTTGAAGCAAGAATGAGAAATAGAGTTGGGCGGTGGTGGCACACGCCTTTAATCCCAGCACTTGGGAGGCAGTGACAGGTGGATTTCTGAGTTCAAGGCCAGCCTGGTCTACAGAGTGAGTTCCAAGACAGCCAAGGCTATACAGAGAAACCCTGTCTTGGAAAAACCAAAAAAAAATGAGATAGACCAAAATGTACAATTTCATATAGTATATGTTACTATGCTTTTGTTGTTGTTGTTGTTGTTCTGTGCATTTGGGGGCTTAAGCTAAAGTCATCTAAAGTACAATTTCTGCATTTAGTGTAAGGACTGATTTGAAGAAAGTGGAAAAATATAGTCCAATTGAATGAATTGGCACAATAAAGTACTTTGCTTATTTGAGAGTATTCTGGTATGATCAAGACCTTAGGTACAAAAAACAATTGGTCTGAATATCTTGGTGAGTATGAAGGGCAAGAATTGGAGAAAGAGAAGGAAAGTTGAGAACAGATGCAGATGATAAACCATCATGTAGATTTGAGCAAGATGTCAGACCAGACCCAGTCAGCCATGACAACCTCACACCTGTAACTGGCCACCTGGCCTGAAGCAGGACACCTGTTTAAAGTTTGGTGACAGCCTGGGCAGCACAGTAAGTTCCATCTTAAAAAAAAAAAAAAAGTACCAGGCACACCTTTAATCCCAACACTTTGGAGGCAGAGGCAGACAGATTTCTGGGTTCGAGGCTAGCCTGGTCTATAGAGCGAGTTCCAGGACAGCCAGGGCTACACAGAGAAGCTCTGTCTCGAAAAACAAAAACAAAACAAAGCAAACAAAAAAAGTTAGAATTAGTGACAGAGAGTGCTATCACATTCCTGTTTTGTAGCATTAGACATGTTCATGAATCTTTGGCAGTTGTGTTTTTTTGTTTAATGTGTGTGTTCATGTGTGTACATGGATATATATGTACATGTATACCTGAAAGCCAGACATTAATATTAGGTCTCTTTCTCAGTTACTGTCACTCATTAACCCTGGCTGGCCAATAGCTCCTGAACCCACCTCCCTACACCAACCAACACTGGAACTAGAGATGCTGGCCACTCTGCTCTAAGTCTATGTGGCTCCTGTGCTGAAGATCCACAGTCAGGTCCTCAGGATCGCACTGACTACACTATTTCCCCTTCCCCATCTGGGGCAGATAAGGAAAGCAGGATGTTTGATATGTTACTGATACTCTAAAAGGAACAATCTGAACTAGTTTGGACTCACTAAGAAAACAATTCATTCTTTTGTCTTTGATTTTATAATGTCCTGTTTCAAGTAAATATTTGGTATGAGCATCTAACTTTTAATAAATTTGTTATTGTATTACTAAATTACCCATTTTTTGACCATTATTTTACATGTTTAGGAACCAAAATATTAACAAAATGTTCTTATTAATCTCTAAATATAAAGTTGTAGAGGTGACAAACATTTTAGAATAATAGAAAAATACAGCCAGCAATATTTTAACCTCAGAATTTTACCATGATATTATTTATAATTTGCTTTAATCTTATAATATGTACTTAGAAAACAATGGACTTTGAATTGTAGGATAGTATCATAATTTTAGGCTAACTTAAGACCTTCAACAATTGTTCATTTCATTAGAATTACGTGACTTTTCATGAACATTGTGAAAGGATTCATAGTAACAATTATATTCCATAAAGCCAAAGTAGATGAAAGGATAATTAAATGTTATGGAAAAGAAGACACAAATTCTACTCTATGCTCTTTGACTTAAAATTATTAAAAATGCAGAAATTAAAGTGAATAAATATTTAAAGTCTTCAGTTTAAAATTGTCATTTAAAGAAATATTTTCTGTTTTTATACTGGTTTCTAATCTTTTTTATTTTTTAATTGGCTTATTCTCTCCTGAACCAAGTTAAGGCGATGTCTTTAGTACGTATTTTTGAAGACTAATGACAACACTTATGACCTCCCAGAGCTGCTCCCTTGGTGAGCACTAATGGTTTATCTAGTGTCAAACAAGATCTTTGCTTTCTTGATTTTAGATAAATTTGCAGTGTGCTGCTTCACTCGTCATGATGTCGGCTGTTTACATTTCAGCAAAATGTTTGTGGTAACTTTCAAATACTGGGGAACTGTAGACAGCCAGTGTTTATCATGTTGCAGAGACTGTCAGGAACAGTTGGCCTCGATGTAACTGAGTCAAACCCAGTGTTTACATTTTAATCTACAAACTGTCAAGCCTGCTCACTACAGTGACCAATTACAGCATGAGAAGATGAATAGCATGCAGGTTTTATATAGATTGCTCTGAATTAGTCTTTCAAAGCTATATTTTATAGTGGTGTTTCCTAAAAGATGGGAGAAGCCACAGCTGCAGCAGCAGCATAGTGTTGCTGGCTTCACAGTGCAGCCCTTTGTGCTCACAGGCTTTCTTATAGGCTCCAAGTTCATCAGAAAATGCTGGGGCAGGTAGATAGAAAGAAGAAGAACTGGAGAAAGGAGGATTCTCACTGTGTGAACCCAGGGATCATGTTGAGTATTAGAGCTTGTTAAGGCTATTGGTTGGTTTTGGTTGTTAACCCCATCAGTTATTGAGTAGAAATAAGGGAAATGTGTGAATACATTTAGTATTTTTATATATATCTATAAATTGCACATATATAAAATGACCAATTTTACTGGTATTTTTCCTCCCTGAATATCTACATCATTTCCTTTTCCAAAATACCCAGTCCTCTGAGCCAACCCCTACTTAACCTTCAAAATAACCTCAACAATGTCTACCAAAAAGCAGCTTTCCCAGCTCCTCCATTTAATTTAACTTGCCCAGCTTTATCATAGCTGTATTATGAATCATTTACTGCATATTAGTAATTGCTGATTATCATGTTTATTTTCCCTACCAAAGTTTAAGTTCTTAAAAGGTAAAAACTACTTTATTTAAACTTGTATCACTGGTTAAAAACAAAAACAGTGTTCTGCATTTAATAGGGTCAAATATTGAATTGCTTAATTTAGAACTTTATTCTCCTGTTAGATACTGCAACATTCACAGGTCTTCTCTTGATTGTTCCTTTTCTGTCCCCTAAGAACCCCGTCACATATTATGCCTGCACCTTCCATCATTTCTTCATCTCTTGGTGGAGGTGTTTCTTCTATAAGCCCACCTCTCCCCCTATGTACCTCTGCCTGCTAGTTTCAATTTCGTATTGAAGATGCCTTTCCTTCCTTGTGATTGATTCCATCTTTATTGTCATAGAGTTGAGGAATGAGTACTATAGACCCTAGAGTACTTACTGGAAAATAAATGAATGACTGATGAAGAAATTGATAAATGGAAAGTCATCAAGAACCTGAGACTCTGAAGGGACAAACCATGTGTTGAAGGAAAGAAGGAAGTGAGTGATGGGAAAAGTTATCAGTAGATTGATTAATCAGCAGCTCCCCTAATGATGATACAGCCTTCTGTGTGGTGAGAGAGCGGTGATGGCAGACCTAGGCATGTGACCTGGCAGATTTGGAAAACCCTCAGCCAGTGTTTTCTGGGAAGTAGTTATGGTGTGAACTCTGCAGGTACTGATCTTGGGCTCTCACAGACAGGTGAGAATGGCAAAACTCTCCCTCTTCCTTTGTTTGTCTGTCTGTCTATCTTTGCTTCCAGGCTGCCATTAGGTGAGCAGCTTTGCTCAGCCATGTACTCTCCGTGGTGGTCTGTCTCTCCACAGGCCCAAAGTGCTCTAGCAGACAACTGTAACTGTGGCCCAACATAAGCCGTTCCTCCTTTTGAGTTGTTTATGTCACATATATTGTGAAAGTGAACTCACAATTCTGTAAAAACTGTTAATAGATCATTTTCAGTTTGTGTATAAAGTAATATGAAATGCAAATTAATTTCATGTTTATACTTGTTTCTTATCTCTAAGATAATGCATAATGGATACTTAATTATTCTGAAGTTTTTCTGATGTTTAGGCATTTTAGACATGGGATGCTCAATCTGTCCATAATTAACATATACTATTGTTGATTTCTAAGGACAACAACACATGAGAACATGCGCTCAAGTTCCTGTGGTACAAACTCAGAAGCCAAGTTTACGTTCTAAAGAGTCATAAAATTCTTTGTTAGGAAAAACCACAGAAAGAATAAGATAATCTTAAGTATGACGAGCTGAAAAGATCTACCCTTTTGACATTGATCTTTTCTGGCAACAAAACTAGCACCAGATGCTTTGCTTTGTTTTCTTTTCCTTTGACCAATGCTTTTTCAAAAACATGCAGTGTCTGAAAATTAATTTATAATTCATGGAAGTCAGGCCATCACCTAGTCATTGAAACAGAGAGCATATACATACATATATATATATATATATATATATATATATATATATGGTAGTCAATAAAGTCTTATACTGACATGTGCTGCATTTTTTACTTTAGGAGGTTTTTTATCTCCATAAAAGCATAATAATCTTTATTATATAATAAATTATGGCCTGATTAACAATCTAAAAACCACATTCAAGATAGAGCCTTAGTAAACAGTTCATTTTTCCCCCAAAATTTTGTGTGATATCCTTCCACAAAGCACTTTAATCTAACTGACTTTTAGCAAGTGAAAACTACAATATTATAAGCTGTCCTATAATAATGGCTTTGTTTCGGTCCTGGCTGCCCTCTATCATGCATAGTTCATAAACCAGGTCATATGCCTTCCCCACTCAGTACCCTTCTGTGGGTCTTCACCTTATTTAGGTGAAAGATGAAATATTACAATGACCTAGAAAACATGAACACAATCTACCTGTTATCTCTTACCTCATTGCTTAGCACTTCTTTCTTGCTCACTGCACTGCAGCCTTTGGGATATGTACCCTTCTAACTATTAGCACTCTTTGCCATTGAGTTCTTTATATTGACTCTTCCGCTACTAGACAGCTCTTCATTCAGTAGCTGCGTGACTTCTTTTTTGATCTACAGTTCTTGACTCAAATGTTATCTTAGGAGGGTTTCTCCCATTCCGTTTAAAGTAACTTTTTTTAAACAACATTCTATAGCAAATAGAATAAAACTCATAAAAAATAGAAATTTTTATCCCTGCTTAGTAAATACTTTTTGAGTCAATAAAAATAAATGCAAGGTTGTATGAGACTTATTGTCTAGTCATTGACATCAGAAGAGACATTTAACTTATAGTAAGGCTAATGTTTCTCAGATGTACAAAGTAATAGAAAGATTTTAATGAATGTTTCAAAACAACCTTGCAGAAGCCAAAGAGATGAAGGTTACTTAAGTGATTTATAATATCTGGAGCATGGATGGCATGGGGCATGGCAAATATAATGCTACAAAGATCATCAGAGACTTAATAATGAGGAATCAGACAAAGACACTACTTATAAACACTGTAGCAGATCAGGCTCACTACCCATTTTTCAGTAAGCATTTGTCCCAGTTAGCTAATCTTTTTCTGTGATAAGTACCATGACCAAGAAGCAACTTGAGAGTATAAGAGTTTATTTGGCTTACACTTCCTGATCACAGTCTATAGTAAGACCAGAACAATTCCAATACTAGTTGAGAACCCAGTGTGATTGGAGGAAATCTCACTAGATGAGGTACAAACAAGCAAAGCCTCCTGAGAAGGGGAGGGGCAAGAAGGAGGCAGAAATGATGTAATTATATTTTAATTAAAAATTTTTAAAGAAAAAACAAAGGCCAGCAAAATGACTCAGTTGCTAATGGTGATTCCCATCAAAGTTGACAACCTGAGTTCAGTCCCTAGAACCCACATGGTAGAAGGAAAGAACCAACTCACACAAATTGTCCTCTAACTACCAAATGCCTCTGTCAGTATTTCTTTTGTTCTAATGATTTGGATTCACTATCCTTAAGACATGGAAAAAATATACCCCAAATGACTTAGAATTTTCTAATGACTCAAGAAAATAATCCCAAATCACCTACTTCACAGGTAATTTTTGATTTGTAAGTAAAACAAGAAAAGACATGTTTAGTATGTTCTGGTTAATGAAAGCATCTGTTTAAAAACAAGAAAAGTGACCATTGCCTGAAGACACAATGGCCAAAGACATGACCCAACACAGGGGATGGAGATGGATGCTGAGTATGATTGCCAAATCTGTTGGTGGCTGAGAGGTCCAGTCATTGCCTGAATACAGGAACTGAGAAGTACCCTGCAATTCCCAGCACAGTTTTAACACATGATCTGCCTGATCTAAAGCTGCATAGGACAGTGGAACAGACACTAAGACAGCCGCCAGAGCGCTAGTAAGACAATCATTCCCCACCAGAAAAGAAGTAATATTATGTCCATGTCCATGGCTGTTTCAGCGCCTCAAACTTGGAAACGCAAGTGTAGGAATCCCATCCAGCACACATGGGGAAAAGTGATGGGAATTTACCAAAACAAACATTTTATGGTAAAAGCTATGCAAAAGCCAAGGAAGGACTGACACCTACTGGGGACTAGCAGAAACTCAATCTAAAAGGCAGCTTGTTTGAACTCCACTGGGATATTGCATACTACAAGTGTGGTTTTATACCCCGAACACACAATGCAAACCATTTTCTGCATCAGCACAGTTTACTACCTAAAATATCACAGAGAACAAAGACATTCAGAATCCACCTCAGTAAGGTAAAGCTACTGAGTAATGCAGATTTTTGTGTGTTGCACTTTTATTTAACTTTATCTTTTAAGCAGAAAACACAATCTTCTTCATGGCATGCTTTAGTTCTTGGATTGATTACCTTGGGTTTTGGATCAATTGGACTTGTTTGCACATTCATTCTGTTTTGTGCTATCTACTTACTAATCCTGTTTGGTAGAACCCATATACCTTCCCTGGCATCCCTGCTTCACTCCCTCTCTTCTCTATCCAACTTCTCTTTGTATTTCTTAACTGTAACTTCCATAGCTGTAATAAACTTTGAACTCTGTGATTCCTAACAATACCACAACTTCCCCCATCATCTGCTTTTTCCTCCTTGATATTTTTCTGTTATCTATTACAGATCCTTATTTTGCCAATTTGCCTTTACATTTCTTCTTTTTGTAACTAATGTCTTACCATACTTTGTTCCTTCCCCCCGCAAACTTTTCAAAGTTAAATAAAAAACTGTTTTAAATTAATTGTTATGATATCTGCAAAGTAGGCTTGAACTCTTGTAAGGGATTGTGCCACACACCCAAACCCTGAAAGAACATGGACTATGTATTTTGTTCTAAGCTGCACCTCACGTCCACTGGAGAGACAGATAATACCTCTACCCTACTACAACTTGGTCCCCCACTTAAACATTGAAATATTTGAAATGAAGCTGGTTTTTTAAAAAATCAACTATCAAAATTGACTCAGATGTGTAAGTTATAATGCAAAACTACAAGAACAAACTAAAATCATGGCAGTACGATCCCTCTGAAGAATAGCAATTTCTTAATAACAGATTGCAATGGGAGTGAAGTAAATGAAATCCCAGACAAAGAATACAAAGAATGAGTGTAAAATGTTCAACAAATTTAAAGAATTCATAAACTCCTAAATGGTTTCAAAGAGAACCTTTTTAACTAGCAGAGGGCAAAAAGGGAATCCACATGATAGAAGATTTCAGAAAAGAAATAGAAACACTTATTTATAAAATGGCATAAATTTTTATTTTGCTTACTTTTTATATCCAGCATTGACAGCTGTACATAACTTGGAATTGGCTATTTAGGCCATGCTTAGAGATATTGGGCAAGAGAAAAAGACTGAAGCCCTGAGAGCCAGCAGAAAGAATGGAAACAGGCAACCTTGGGAGGTAGGAGCTTGGGGGTACCATCCAGAATGCATCAGAGACCTGGGATGTGAGAGACTCTCAGGACTCAAAGGGAGGGACCTTAGATGAAATGCCCACAGTAGGGAGAGGGAACTTATAGAGCCCACCTCCAACAAAGCATATTGTATAAGTAAAACAAACTGGTGGTACAGAATTATAATATCATCCTTCAAACAATATAAAATTCAGGGTACACCGGCATTAAAAGAATCTCATCGTTTCCAAGTTGGTGTGTAAGCACTAAATGAGGTCTATATGTCACATGATTCAGAGGGTAATCACAGCAGAGAACCCTGAGGCCTCTTTTATGTAAAGTCATATTAAAAATACTTGGCAAAGAGGGCTTTTAATTGTGAAATCTTTATCAGTGGAATATTGGCTTCTTTTGGTCTGTACTTATGGCAGAAATGCTGCACTTGTCATTTACTAGCTGTCACAATTCAATTTTTGTGACTGGAGTATGTTGGCTGCTAGAGCTATGACTGCCCTGTTGAGAGAAAAAGAAAAGGTTCCCCATTCCTGTCTACAAATTCCATAGAGAACAATAGGACCTACTTTGTGATATCACAGGAACCCTTTCTTGTGAATTCAAATGATAGAGCAAGGTATAAGAGTTAATATTGGAAGACATAGCAACTAGCATAGGATATCAATCAGAAGAAAATGTGCCTTTCCCACAGAGTGTATCTATATCTCCTGGGTCTTCCTTCCTCCCCTTCAAATTTCACTTCTCTTCTTCCATTAGTCAGGGGACACTAGGCAGAGAGGAAATAGATAGGGCAGCCTAGCTCTAGCAGCCCTCTGTCACCTATACTAACATATTCAAGTCATCAAAACAGTTCATGATGGGTTAGAGCAGAACAATTTCTACATGACCCTGTGCTTTTTTTCTAAGCCTTAGCTGTCATCCAGGAATATTTAAATGTTGAAAGCTACCATACGCCCCAGAAATGACCATGTCCTTCTTAGAGTGTACGTTTTTGTTAAATACATTTCTGTCTGCCTTTCTCTGCTCTATTGAGTAATGAAATACAGTCATCATATTGCAGATGGTTTCACATTGCCTCCCAGTCCATAGGCTATAACATTTTGCCTGCTTCCTTGGTTTTTAGAATAGGGCAATAGAAGAATGATGGAGATTTCAAAAGCCAAACTGTTAGATTGCAATTTTCTATACAAGCCTAAGTATATCAAGTACATTATTTAAATGAATTCATATGAGGATATGAGTGAAATCAGACTTACTTCTTGAAAGTTACACTTTGATTTCTATGACAGTTAGATGAAGTGCAGCCATGGACTGCTGTTAGGAAGAAGTAGACTTGCTCCTGAGTACTTAGGAAGACTGAAAATAATGTAGATGTCAGAGAAGGCAAGGCCCCTTCCAGGACATGATGGTGAAGCAGAGACTAATAAGGTGAAGTAGGTAGAGTCTTAGATAAAGTACAAGTGTTTATTAGACACCCACACTTCAGTACAGTTTTAAGATGTCACAAAGATCTCATATGTCTTTAAGGATCATTGACAATCCACGATCATTTTCTAGTTAGAGTGGCACAAACTTATAATCAAGGAATTTGGGAGACAGGGTGATCAGGAGTTCTAGGTTTATGTCAGCTCTAAGTTGCATAGAAATTTCAAAACCCTTTCTGGATGGGTGGGTGGGTGGGTGGGTGGGTGGATGGATGGGTGGGTGGTTGGGTGGATGGGTGGATGGATGGGTCGGTGGTTGGGTGGATGGATGGATGGGTGGGTGGGTGGTTGGGTAGATGGATGGATGGATGGATGGATGGATGGATGGATGGATGGATGGATGGATGGATAGATGAATGGATGGATGGGTAGGTGGATGGATGGATGGGTAGATGGATGGATAAGTGGGTGGTTCGGTGGATGGATGGGTGGGTAGTTGAGTGGATGGATGGGTGGGTAGTTGGATGGATGGATGGATGGATGGATGGATGGATGGTTGGGTAGATAGATGTGGGAAGATTGGTTGTATGAAAAATTAAAACTTTTGACTTTTTAAAAAAGAAGATGCTGAAAACATTTATGCAGATTAATTTACTTAATCCTCTTAGTGATCACTTCACATGGAAATTAGCTTTATTATATGCAATTTATTCCATATACTATATAATTAGTTCCTATGCTTACACCCCAGATAGCGAACAGGATGCAGTTCTTACCCACAAGGTGATCACAATCCAGAGGACATAATTGATCTGTGCTCCAGCTTATGTGGAAAGACTTAATTTGCAATCTCCAGTGTCACAAAGTTGCCCCAACTAAAAGTTCCTCGCGCCTCATTCTCCTCTCTTCTCCCATGCAGTACATTATTTCTGCTAGCATTTTCAGATCCCCACCTCTCCATCCTTGCTAGAATGGCATTGTGTGCCTGCCCCCAGTATGAATAGAGGCACTGTTGCTTTTTAAGATCTTTACATTTCTGCTTTATACAATAGCTTTATTTATTTGTGTTGTGGATATATGAAGTCACATCTGAATTAAAATAAAATTATTTCCAACTCAGATTTAAAAGACTTTTAAAATATAACTTGACCATCAAATTTATCTTTCAAATGAACTTACAGTGGGAAAGAGATTTATATTTGCATATCACAAAGAATGATCTATCATGGTCCTTTCTTCTCCAGACTTAATGACTTGCCTTAAATGAGCAGATGTTTAAACATCTCATTCTCCTTAGCAAAGCTGTATTCCCGCTCAAGCCAGATAGTGGCAAACCTCAGCTCGAATTTAAGAATTCAGTGGGGGTAGTATTAACTCTTCTGCAAACATTCACTCATATTCTGTTAGCAAAACCAAGACAAAAAAAACACATTTTAGAAAGACCCATCTCACTGTTCTTCACATAGGAGCATAATATTGTTTGGAATATTTTAATGGGTTACAGGCTCAGCATTTATCCACTTTTCCTCCATGAGCAAAGCATAGGCTCTGCTGGGTACCTGGAAGTCCTCCAAACCTCATTCTGCCACTTCACTTGCATTTTTGTATCAAATAGTCTCCTAAGTAACATTTTGGGGTGGTTTTTCCTACTCAGTTTCTCCCATATACCATTTCTAATGCAAAAGAAGAAGGCTAAACCAAAAAGCAGGTTTCAGATCATCCCTGTAAGAAAACATTTCTGACATTGCTTATCACTATTTCCTTTCCTTTCCTCTAAACTAAATTAAGCAGACCCTGTGCTTGCTAGCAGAATCATTTCCAATCTAGCTGTGCTTCATTTCCTTCTGTCCCATCGCAGGGCTTTTAACACAGCTGCTCCTCCTGCCCAAAGAAAAGTAGAGAAAACTCATGCATAAATAACATTAGGCAGTATCTTGCTGAAGTATTAGAACCCACAAAAATGTGCTCAGATTCCCTGACCTCCAGGCAAGAGAGGAAACAGAGTTTGTTTTGCAGAACTGTTGCAGGACAGTTGAGGATGGAACTGTATAGAGCCCATTTTGACCTACCTGGGGTCTCTTCTAACGCTGGTATCACGTTCCTCCCCATGCACCAAAGGCTTGCTTCTTTCTGTTTGTGTGCACATTTTGTCCCCATTTCTTGACAGTCTCAAGAACTATACCATTAGTTGAAAGAAATTACTCATATTTCAGTTCCTTCAAATCTAGTTAGTTCTTTCATTTCCTCTTTTACTTACTTTTGATGGTCTAACACACAACTAACATTCTTTTATTCTCTGGGTCTGGATTGTTTCAAGATTTTTTTTTTTTAATGCAAAGAGATTCTAATATAAGAGAGTTCAGGAACCCTCCTCAAAAATTACCTAATCATCAAAAGATTATGTAGATACAATGTGGTACTCCAGATCCTATCCTGGGAAAGAGAAAAATCCATCAGTAGAAAAGCTAGGAAAATCCAAAGGCCCTAGTGAATAGTTGAGTATAGCACCCATGTGTTTTCTCAGTTTTGATGAAGGTACATAAGCAGTTTACATAAAGCGAAGCTAGATGAAGGCTGTGGAAACACCCTCTTATCCTTGTAGCTTTTCTGTAAATGTGAATAATTATAAAATGTTTCTAAGTTTGTAATGGTACTAAAGCCAAGGCTTTAAGATTTGGAATACTTAGTAATAAATGTGCAGAAAGTCAAACATACACTTGATTTCTCTATAGTGTTCTTGCTATAAATCCACCACACACTCAGAAGTCGCATAAACCTAGATATTCCTGCCTTTGTGTGTAAATTGTGAGCAGTTAATTGATTTCTTTAAAGCTAGTTTTCTTGGGTTTGTAACTGGGATATTCATCACTGCCTTCAGAGACTATCCTGGGGAGCCGCCACATGGCCCGCCACATGTGAACTGTCAACTTGTTCTTCATAGCAGCCATTCAGAGTGCTACTTGGAGAAGAGTAAAATTTAGATACCTGTTTTCACTCCTGAAAATTATTCTTTTTCCTTGGTGATATCCAGGATTGTCTAGGTCTTGACTTTTACTGAAAATAAGATTTAAAAAAAAAGCAAATTAAATAAGACAGGATGTAAAATAAGGTTGTACAAGCCCTACAGTTAGCTTTCTATCTCTGGCTTCTCCTCTCTATTATATCCTCCTCAAATAAGCCCAAGAACAAGATCTGCCTTATCTGGGACTCCCTGGGACTCCTCTTGTTTGTAACTTACCCACATGTACTCTGTGATATGTTTTGTAATGTGATGGCATGATGCAGCAGGACACTTAGCAGGCCATGCTGAGGCATCTCCCCCAGCCCCTGAGGTTCCAGCCATAGGACTGGGCTAGTATAAAATGAAGTTTATTTGGGACATGAGAAGAGGGCTTGAGAAGGGAGTAGAGGCAGAGAAAGAGAGGGGACAAAGAAGGACAGAAAGATAAAGAACAGAAGAGGCTGGCCTGGAACACGTGGAGAGACAGAGAGGGAAGGGGAGAAGACAGGGAAAGAGAAAATGGGTGGTACAGAGAGAATAAGGGCAAAGAGAATGCCACACTGAGAGAAAGGATCAGAAAGAAAAGGGAGCCAAACAATCCTTTTATAGCAAACCAGACTCCTACGTAGCTGTTGCTAGGTAGCTGTTGAGTGGGACCTAGAAAAAATGCTGACACTCTAGGCTTGGCTTTTCCAAGCACATGGATGTTTCTAAGCCTCATTTTCCTCATTGTAATTTGATGGGCTCCTCTCAAGAGAATTTCTACCATCACAGTGCCAGAAATTAAACTTTGCTTTAATTAATTTGATTCAGTAAATATTTATTGATCACCTACTTTTTACTAGACCCAATTTGAACATAATCCCAGCTGTTAGAATTAAATAAATAAGAAGTATGCTCAAATTTACAACTTAATTAAGTAAATAGAGAGATCAGTAGAGATAAAAGTGTTGGAGAGAAATTGGGGTGCTATAGGAATACTCTTCTCCATGGCTTCAAAGGACAGTTCCTTCCTGGGAGTCTGTGACCCAGAAGAGTTTAAGCATGTCACAGCTCCTGTCAGTATTCCTGCCAAACATAGATTCTTCCTTGGTCATATGGTCCAAAATTAGTTTCGCCTCCTATTAAACCATTCAGAACCTTTGAGATAAACAAAGAGAGAAATTGTTATGATAAGAAATCTCTTAACATCCTGTAAATCACTCTGAAGTTGTTAAAGGTGGGAGTGTAAAAGAAGTTGTAGAGAGATCCTCTTCTGTAGATGCTTGCTTGGTTTGAGCTCATTGTGGTTTTTGTTTGATTGTTTATGTATATTCAGATAACCTAGGCTGGCTTCAAGTTAAACTTGTCAAGGCTAGACGTCAGCTCTTGAAACTCTTGTCTCCACCTCCCTTTGGTAGGAGTAGAGCATGCGCCACCATGCCTAGAAACTAAGTTATTGAGTAATAACTTAGAAAATTGTCCATATTTATACCAGTTGAGTCCTAAAGAACTCACCAAAGTATTCGATTCCTCTTTGTCCAGGCCACTCTGTGTATATCCCTTCATACTTCATTTAACTTGTTGTATTGCCTTTATTTCTTAAATTCCCCCACTAGACTATGAGTGCTAGGCCCAGCCTAGTGCCTGTTCACTTTGGAGAACCTGAGAATAAGATAATTGACTTCATTGTGGATGGTTGCAATGAACCCCATACTAGTTTTTAGTCATTTTTCTCATAACAGCTTCCAAAAGAAGAAAAAGCATGATCATCAAGCCTTGTTACCTTACTGTTATCCTCCATCACTGCCCCTCCCTCCCTGCTCCCTTCACTCTGAATCCAAATGGGTTCTAACACAATTAGATGACCCAATCCAGCACCCAACAAGAAAGCTTTCTAAAGGGTCCACATTCTAATTAGCATCACAAAGTAGGGGTTCCCTGGTCTTGACAAAGCTTCTCTAGCCTTTCTCTGTCTCACCATGTTACCTAAGCTTTCAAACTCTACCTCAGAATTTCAATCTTGTTGGCACCACATTCCCACAAGTTTAGAATTTCAGTCTTGTGAAGTCCTTGCTCCTAGAACCTTAGTCCTTTGGGTATTTGTGCCTACAGCTAGAAATCTGAGCATAGGCACTCACTCATATTATAAGAATGTGGGAAAGCCAGCTAAACTGGTTGAAAGTTTTTAAGGGAAAAAAAATATGGGGAGAGAATATCAGCTCATACTGCTTGCTTTAAAAAAAAAAAAAAAAAAAAAAAACTAGCATTAACATGTGTGGATATAAAGTAGGTCCTGGAAGTGCACAAAGTTTTTCTTGCAGAGAACAATCATAAAAGTCTCATTTCATTTTCAGGATCTCCATGTCTATAAATTGGGCTGAATTCCAAATTTACACACTTCTCAGAACTATTTCTAAATGGGTCTTAAGGTACCACAGATGCTCAGAACGAATGCCTAGCCTATCCTGCTAATGAACATGCAAACAGTTTACCCATCTGCTGCGTCTCGCTCTGAAAAGCTAGGAAGGCCTTCTTCCATGATCACAAAGAACTTAATCACTGTATGCAGAGAAGTCAAGTACAAAGGCCAGCAGCCTTTGCAGGTCACCAGAGATGAACAGCTGCCTCTCTTTTGATTGGGAAAGCTAGTAACAGTTACTCTACTTAATAATTGGATGGATTCCCAGGCCGTGTAATTCTGATTGAGGTTGTCATTTTTTTCTGGCCTTTAACTAAACCAGGTTATTAGAATGAAGCTACTAATCCTATTAGTCAATTGTCAACCCATAGTGGGAGAGAGCAGGGGAAGGCAGAGCTATTAAGATGTTACATCAGATGCAGAAAGGAGAACTGTGCATTCCATCCTTAGAGGTATTTTTTTCTTAATCAAATCATAATTATAAAGCTCTTTTTAAAAGGCTATTTATTAAAGTATTTTCCAACTTTCCATTCTAAATAAAACTCTAATAAAAACTCTGTATTTTACAAAGGAGTTAAAGGGAGAAGATACACTTAGTTACCTTCTAGAATAAAATGTTTTTGACTGAGGAGTAATCTTTATTTGCTAAATCTGTTTTATACATCCTGTGCTTGACTCTTGGTTGGGAACACAGAAACTAGAGTATTTAAGCTTATTATCTACTCACAGACGCAAATATCTTTTGTATTTTACTTAGATACAAAATCATGGCTGTAAAAGTAGAATTAAATATAGAGAGGATTTTGACTTCATTTGAAGGGATAAGAAAGACTCACTGGAAGAAGTAACATTTCCTCAGAGGTCGAAATGTTTTCTGTCTCAGAGGTCGGAAAGATGGCATATGAGCATTACAGGCTGAGCAGGCAGCAATTCTAATGAAGAAGAGAATGTAGGAGGCAGTGTTTGTGCAGTTACCTTCTGTGCATGCAGAGGACAGGAACAGAGATTAAACAGTATTTGGGAGAGTCCCATTTCTAGGACAGTAAGGTGCCAAAATGTGAAGAGAACAAGAAGTGCCCAGTGATAGGCACAGGAAACTAATGTGACAAAATGTGGGAAAGTGACGAGGGAAGGCTACCTACTGTTCTGACATCTGTCTGAGTTACTGTGTGAATGTTGTGCTTTCACTTATGCTCTTAATGCCACGTGCTTGAAAGTTTCTCCTTTTTAAAATTCCATTGATTTCAATATTTGAATTAATTCATCATCGAGCTACCTTGATTCCCCTTTTTAGTTAGTACCCATGAGGTAAAGAAGTAATCTCAAGCCAAGTGTGGTGGCTCATGCCTTTAATTCCAGGCAGAGGCAGGTGAATTCAAAGTCAGTGTAGTCTACATTGCAGATTCCAGGCCAGCTAACTCTGCATGTATTATTAGACCTTGCCTCAAGAAACCAAAACAACAACAATAAAATAATCTCAAATATTGTAGGCTTATTAAGTCTGCTGTTAGTGTTCAGAGAAGAGAAAGAGCTGCTCCTTTGGCTTTGTTAAGGAGCTAAGTCCATTGGGGGCATCATCGTACAGACAGGCCTCTGTATTGATTTTACCTATCATATTGAATACAGTGTTTTTAAAAGTTGTCTAAGACAAAGCTGTACTTGAGCCACTTACTCAACAAGTACCTACCATTGCTCTCCTCCACTAGAACTAGGGCTGAGGGATGAGTCAGCTAATTGTATGGAGCTTACAAACTATGAGATAGACTAGAGTGGAGGAAATGCATAGAAGTGATGGTGGACATGCAAGAGAGGTCAGAAGTGTGCTCAACAAAGTATCCATCTGGCTGGTCCAGAGATTGCTCACTACATAGCTAATTCAGAAGTGAGCATCACCTTGGCTTTTGGAGAAATTGCTTTGTTTTGTTTTGTTTTTAATTTTATACTTGACTTTTTTTGCTTTATTTTCTTAAAATAATAAAATTTCTATTATCAGTTATATTAGTTAAAAGAATGACTTTGATTGACCTTTGTATTTTCAGAAATTGCTGATTTTTGTCCTGCTAAATGTCCATTAGAGTCAGTGGTTTAAGATCTTCAGGAGGTCACAGCCATATTGGCATATCATAAAAGGCTTTGAGGTTTTTGGTTTTTTTCATAGTTGTATACATTAAACTGATCTGCTTTTACTCAGTTCTTACCCTCCATCTGCAGTGTTGACCCAGGCTCCTCCCTCAAGCAAAAGAATATGAAAATCTAAACTGAACGTGGGAACAGTAGGTATAGACAAAATGGACACCAGCCAAGAGCTATAACAGAAGTACGATTATCAGAACTTGGAGGCTAGAAGTCTGAGAGTGGGGGGAGAAAAAAGAGTTGAAAAAGCGATGTGTTGAAAATTGGATCCTTACTTTCACTGCATTACTGTACTTTATAGAAATATTTTGCTTATTTTTAAAATTGTTACATATTTTAAAAGCATTGTATCTATACTTTGAGTATAATACAAAAGACTTTTTAAAAGAGTTTATTTTTTTATTAGGTATTTTCTTTATTTATACTTCAAATGATATCCTCTTTCCCTGTTTCCCCTCCGAGGGGAAAAAAAAACTCTGCTCCCTCCCCCCTCCCCCTTATCACCACCCCACCCTCTCCTACTTCCTGGCCCTGGCATTCCCCTACACTGGGGCATAGAACCTTTACAGGACCAAGGGCCTCTCCTCCCATTGATAACCAACTAGGCCATCCTCTGCTACATATGCAGCTGGAGCCATGAGTCTCACCATGTGTACTCTTTAGTTGGTGGTCTAGTCCCTGGGAGCTCTGAGGGGTACTGGTTAGCTCATATTGTTGATCCTCCTATGGGGCTGCAAACCCCTTCAGCTCCTTGGGTCCTTTCTCTAGCTCCTTCATTGGGAATTCTGTGCTCAGTCCAGTGGTTGGCTGCAAGCATCCACCTCTATAGTAAAGCACTGACAGAGCCCCTCAGGAGACAGCTATAACAGGCTTCTGTCAGCCAGCACTCGTTGGCATCTACAATAGTATCTGGGTTCAGTGATTGACTATGGGATGGATCCCCAGATGGGGCAATCTCTGGATTGTCCTTCCTTCAGTCTCTGCTCCATATTTTGTCTCTGCAACTCCTTCCATGGGTATTTGGTTCCCCCTTCTAAGAAGGATCAAAGTATCCACACTTTGGTCTTCTTTCTTCTTGAGTTTCATGTGGTTTGTGAATTGTATCTTGGGTATTCCCAGGTTCTGGGCTGATATCCACTAATCAGTGAGTACATATCATGTGTGTTCTTTTGTGATTAGGTTACCTCATTCCAGATGATATTTTCTAGTTCTAGCCATTTGCCTATGAATTTCATGAATTCATTGTTTTTAATAGCTGAGCAGTACTCCATTGTGTAAATGAACCACATTTTCTGTATCCATTCTTCTGTTGAGGGACATCTGGGTTCTTTCCAGTTTCTGACTATTATAAATAAGGCTGCTAGGAATATAATGGGGCATGTGTCCTTATTACATGTTGGAGCATCTTCTAGGTATGTGCTCAGGAGTAGTATTGCTGGGTCCTTAAATAGTCCTATGTCCCATTTTCTGAGAAACTGCCAGACTGATTCTCAGAGTGGTTGTACCAGCTTGCAGTCCCACCAGCAATGAAGGAGTGTTCCTCTTTCTCCACATCCTCGCGAGCATCTGCTGTCACCTGAGTTTTTGATTTAACCATCTGACTGATATGAGATAGAATCTCAGAGTTGTTTTGATTTGCATTTCCCTAATGACTAAGGATGTTGAATATTTCTTTAGGTGCTTCTCTGCCATTTGATATTCCTCAGTTGAGAATTCTTTGTTTAGCTGTGTATCCCCACCTTTTTTTTTTTTTTCGGGACAGGGTTTCTCTGTGTATCTGTGTAGCCCTGGCTGTCCTGGAACTCACTCTGTAGACCAGGCTGGCCTTGAACTCAGAAATCCGCCTGCCTCTGCATCCCAAGTGCTTGGATAAAGGTGTGCGCCACCACTGCCCAGCTTGTACCTCATTTTTTAATAGGGTTATTTGGTTTTCTGGAGTCTAACTTCTCATTGATAAGTGGATATTAGCCCAGAAGCTCGGAATACCCAAGATACAATTCACAAACCACAAGAAACTCAAGCAAAAGGAAGACCAAAGTGTGGATACTTTGATCCTTCTTAGAAGGGAAACAAAATACCTGTGGAAGGAGTTGCAGAGACAAAGTATGGAGCAAAGACTGAAGGAAGGACAATCCAGAGACTGCCCCACCTGGGAATCCTTCCCATATACAGTCACCAAACCTAGACTCTATTGTGGATGGCAGCAAGTGCTGGCTGACAGGAGCCAGATATAGCTGTCTCCTGAGAGTCTCTACCAGTGCCCAACTAATACAGAAGTGGAGGCTCATAGCCATCCATTGGACTGAGCACAGAATTCCCAATGAAGGAGCTAGAGAAAGGACCCAAGGAGCTGAAGGGGTTTGCAGCCCCATAGGAGGATCAACAATATGAGCTAACCAGTACCCCTCAGAGCTCCCAGGGACTTAACCACCAACCAAAGAGTACACATGGTTGGGACTCATGGCTCCAGCTGCATATGTAGCAGAAGATGGCCTAGACGGTCATCAATGGGAAAAGAAGCCCTTGGTCCTTTGAAGGCTCTATGCCCCAGTGTAGGGGAATGCCAGGGCCAGGAAGTAGGAGAGGGTGAGTTGGTGAGCAGGGGGAGGGGGGAAGGATAGGGAGTTTTTGGAGGGGAAACTGGGAAAGGGAATGACATTTGACATGTAAATTTAAAAAAAATCTATTAAAAAATGAAAGAAAAACAGATGTGTGCCACCATTCCCTACTGTGCTTAATTCTTTGATTTCACATGTCTCATAGTGTCATAGGTTTGGAACTAGTAATATTTATCATAGATAAATATTAATACCAAGTGAAATCCAAATAATATTTGTATATAACACATGGCTTTATTTGTATGAAATTCTATTATATGCATCTAATTTATGATACTGTTAATTATCGAGGAGGTTTTGACTACAAAAAAAATTAGGGAATTTAATTGGGTTATAAAAATTATTAGGACATGATAAGCATTTGTCCAATTTAATTGAAATTTAAATTTACTTAAGATCTCAGGCTTTCACCAAGTTATAGTAAAGTATAAAAAGTATCAGGCCATAAATTGCCAGCAAACATAGGATATTCGCTCCGTAGTTATCAAGAAAAAAAAAAACAAAGGCAAACCTCACAGAAATGTCAACATATACTGCTGAGAGGACTGAACTTAGAGACAGTGATAGAACCAAGCTTAGGTAAGAGTCTGAAGTAACTGAAGTGAACAGTGTACTGCAAAATGTACACAGATTGATAAAAGCATTTTATTTTATTTTATTTTAAATTTTTTTAAGTTTTATTGCATCATGATGAGAAAAGTTATATGATTTCAATTTATCTGAATTTGTTAACATTTAAAAACATATTTTAAGTAAATAGAATTAAATCACATTCTTGTTTTCCTTTTGTAACACAGCTCCTCCCAGAGACCACCCCCTTCAGTATCTATAATATCTTTTTTGTCATATTCTTTACAATTTATGAAATACTATAACAATAAAAATGAATATTATAAAAGTTGTTTGATATAAAACAACAATCAATTTAACAGTCTTATGTAGATGCTTGTCTACAGCAATAATGAAAATATATGTTTTTCTCAATATAAATTTTAAATAACTTCAAAAGTATTAACTGTATATTTCAAAATAATATATCACTACCAATATTTTCTTAAATGAACATAAATATATAAAGTATTTTTGCTTGTTTGTTTTGTGTTTAGTAGAGCTTAAAATCTTGGCTCTTACTGTGGTAACTTAATACAAGAGTTACAAACGTCAAGCAAAAAAATATTCAGTCTCACTCTTTGTTGTTCTCTTTCATACAAGCCACCTCCCAATTTAATTGTCTACATTACTTTTGGGAATAT
>JADRCD010165321.1:14936-35523 GCA_019843815.1 Montemys delectorum | reverse complement strand
CCCAGCCGTGGGTCTTCTGACTGCAGCCTAGGACTAGCAGCCCAGCCGTGGGTCTTCTGACTGCAGCCTAGGACTAGCAGCCCCAATGGTGCCTTATCCCACAGTCCACTGTGTGGCTTCCTAGGTTCCAACATCACACCAGCTGTTCTGATTTGCTGATGATAGGCTTATGTCTTTTTGTTACCTGACACCCATTGTGGCTGCCTCGGTCTTGGCTTCACTCAGCACCTGGGAGTTGTACGACTGGTGGCCATGGAGACCTCAGTCCAGGTGCTGTGGTTCTAAAGCCAGCACATAAGGCAGATATATGGCCACAAGGGCCCCAGAAATCCCAAAGAAATGTGCTTGTCTCCTCTTCCTGCCTGGCCTTTTCCTCATCCTGGAAGAGGCATGAGTGGCTTCTACTAAAGGTGTGCATGCTCTTTGTCCTTTATCAAACACTTATGGCTGGCGTGGCCTAAGAAGCGATGGCTGCAGTTGCTGTCCCTCTTCCTCTCCCCCAGCATTTTTCCACAGACCCTGTGGCTGCCTCCATCATGAAGATACATACATTCAATAGAGACCGGGACCGAGTGAAGCTGGGTGTGGAGACTATCGCCAAGTGAGTGAGATGTTCACCCAAGGGATCTGAGCATTGGGGGCTATGGTGTAGCGTCCCTTTGGGCACCAGGCTCACCCTAGCTGTGTTAGAACCTGAGTGTAAAAACTGTGAAGTCAGGTGGCCCCCTGGGTGGCTCTCCCTCTTCCCCCTCCCCAGGTACCTGGACAACATCCATTTACACCCAGAAGAAGAAAAGTACCAGAAAATCAAACTGCAGAACAAGGTGTTCCAGGTAGCTGCTATGGCTGTCCTTGGGTGGGGTGGGTGTCATGCATGCCGTGTTGCCTGGATTTTTGTCTGTTTTACTTTTGTTGCTGGGTTGTCCCCCCCCGCCCCCCCGCCCCCAGACAGGGTTTCTCTGTGTAGCCCTGGCTGTCCTGGAACTCACTCTGTAGACCAGGCTGGCCTCGAACTCAGAAATCCGCCTGCCTCTGCTTCCCAAGTCTGGGGTGGCATGTGCCACCACCGCCCAGCTCTCATCTTTCTTTTCATACATACATTTAATTTACACGAGCCACTTCATATGTGGAGGAAGGAAAACCTGGGGAGTAGGCCCTACTTCCACCACGTGGGCCTGGGAACACAGGAATCACACTTGGTGGCACACCTTTACTTACCTAGCTGTTTCACCAGTCCTATTTGAATTCTTTTGAGTATAGGATCTTGACCTTCAAGACCACAGTAATGTTTGGCCTATGATTGAAACTCGCTGGGGTTGTAGACCTGGCTCCCTGGAGTGGCCTCTCTTTGAGTACTTTTGGGGACTCACTCCCCACATTTGTCCTACAAACGCAGACATGAGGCCTGTGGGTACAGCCTCTCCAACCACAAAGCCGTTATGGCAGATGGCATTCCTAGAACCATTCACCAGCTGAAGATCCATGGGTGCCAGTAGGAGCATCAATGCCAGTAGTGGTGGGTCCTGGCCCTGCAACCTGGGTGACCTGTGTGTGCCTCATCCTTAGGAGCGCATCAACTGCCTCGAGGGGAGCCATGAGTTCTTTGAAGCCATTGGCTTCAAGAAGGTGACCCTACCTGTGCCGGATCAGGGTGAGAAGGGTGGCCAGGCAGGCAGGAGGGGGCAGGGGTTGCATGCGGGACACGAAAACAGCTGTGACGCCTCTCCAGAGGGTCAGGAGGAGTTCTACATCCTGAGTGAGGATGCACGAGCGCAGCCGCAGAACCTGGAGCGGCACAAGCAGCAGCTGTTGGGTGCGGAGCCTGTGCGGGCCACTCTGGATCGGCAACTCCGAGTCTTCCGCCCCTCAGCCCTGGCCTCACATTTTGAGCTCCCCTCAGATTTCTTCAGCCTCACAGCTGAGGAGGTGAAGCGGGAGCAAAGGCTCAGGTAGGCCCATATGAAGAGGGGGTCAGTTCATGGGGCAATAGTTTGGGAGGCCTGACCACACTCTTTCCCACACAGAACAGAGGCGGTGGAGCGGCTGAGCTCACTCAGGACCAAAGCCATGAGGGAGAAAGAGGAGCAGCGGGAGCTGCGCAAGTACACCTATGCCCTTCTGCGGGTGCGCCTGCCGGATGGCTGCTTACTGCAAGGTCCGTGACAACCCGAGCCCAGGGTGGGTGGTAATCTGACTGAACCACCTCTGGCTCACGCCCCGTTCCCTGCAGGGACCTTCTATGCCCGGGAGAGGCTATCCGTGCTCTTCCGGTTTGTGCGCGAGGCGCTACAGAACGACTGGCTGCCCTTTGAGCTGAGGGCCTCCGGTGGGCAGAAGCTGGAGAACGAGGCCCTGGCTCTGAATGAGTGCGGGCTGGTGAGCTGGGGCTGTGCTCGTGGGATCACATACCCTTGGCAGTGAATGGGAGGGTCCAACATTTTGGACCAAACTGCCACTTCCCACTGCCAGGGTGTGTGTGGAGGTGCTGTCACCTTGGCTGGGCATATTGTCTCAGTGCCTTGGTTTTCATCCTCTAAGATGGGGAGGGTGCCCTTAAAGAGCTAACTGAAGGGATCCGTATGGTGGGGAAGGTGGCATGGGGACAGGTCATCATAGGTGACATTCTACCTGCCTTGCAGGTACCCTCTGCCCTGTTGACCTTCTCCTGGGATGCTTCAGTGTTGGAGGATATAAAAGCAGCAGGGGCTGAGCCAGCAAAATCTGTCCTGAGGCCTGAGCTGCTTGCAGCCATCGAGCAACTCTCCTGAATAAATGCAGGCGTGGCCATCGTGGCTCCAGTCTCATGCTGTTTCCAAACCCGTTCCTTTCCCTCTGAGCCCCAGCAATAGGAAAGACAAGACTAGCAGTAGAGTTGGGAACAAGGTCCCATCTCAGGAGCTGAATTCTCTGTGGGCTGTAAGGGACAGGCTTTTACCTGCCTGAGGTGTGTGGTGCCATCTTGGAATGCAGCACAGGTGGAATGGACACACAGGCTGTGGATGGAGGCAGCTGGCAGCATGGAACTGTAACTCCTAAGTTATAAACCCTAAATAAACAGGCTATTTAAAGTCCGCCTCCCAGTGTTTCATCAGAGCCATAGCACCATGGCCACTGAAGGGCTGGCAGTGTGGATCCTGTGCCTACAAGTCAATGAACCAACTCTGGGTTTAGTATCATTCTGAGGCCCCTGGGTGTTTCTTTTCTACCCTAGCAAGCTTGGACTGGACCCAGGACAGGTGGAAGGACATGCACCAGTGTAATATGATAGTTGAGACAGAAGACATATAGGGCTCAGGTAGAGTATGTTTATACATGTCCACATTTGCTCAGGGCCTGCACAGCAGCCACATCATCCCTGGCACAATTCATAGCAGATGTTTGCCCACAGCAAGTGCTGTGATTAAGGCCCAAGCAGGCATCTGTCTATTAACTAAGAAGGGCAGATTAGCACACAGGCCCGGGGTCTTTACAATTTGGAAGTAGCTGTCCAGGCCTCCTCTCAACTCCAGACCTAGGAGTGTAGGACAAAGTGCTCTTATGGGAGTCAGCAGGAGGCTCAGTCTGGTGGTTGCTAATGAGGTCCTGCAGGGAGCAGGCTATTGTTGGTCTCCATTCCCATCTCCCTGTGCAGCTGTACAAGGCTGAGGGAAGCACAGCCTCCACTGCCCAGAACGTGCCTACTAGCAGCCTTGCAGTTCAGGGGCCTACACTCCACTACTCCCTGTCACCTAGGTCAATCTCCCCCAGGTCTTTCAACTTCACACCTGTCACTTGCAAAGTGTGGGCGCAGGTATGGGCGCTTCTGAAATGTCTCTCCCAACATCTGGCACATCTATGATCACACAGTCTGTGTCATCCTCTTCATCCTCTTCTGTGTCTGCCTGGAAGCCGTCCATGTCCCCAGACCCAACCTGTGCAAAATATAGCCTGTCAGCATGTTGACCCATGCAACCCCCAACATACTGTTCTGGACAATAATTCCTGGTTGGAACTGACTTCACTGGGGACTACTGCTGCAAACCCAGTGCTAAGATGAGCTATGTTCCAATTTCAACGGCAGTACCCCACAGTAACCTCAACAGCTTCTGGACTTTGGATTCAGAGAACCAACTGAACATGCACTTTCTTGGGTGTTTCTTTTGATGGCTAAGTCTCAGCAGCTCCTGCAGCTGGGACTGCTGCTGGAATTCCTGGCTAGATCATGGGCTTCTGGGGAGGAGACAGATGCGGCCAGGTGATACCACATGGTGAGGAAAATAGCCTGGCAGTCTCTGACTGCCAGCTATTACTCCACAGTTTGAATGTCTCTTGTACATGGAGGCTGAGGCAGGGTGATAAAGAGCTGAGTCCAGCCTGGGCTGCTGCTTAGTGGTTAAGAACTCTGGCTGTTCAAAGAGAAGACCTGAATTGGTTCCTAGCACCCACATGGCAGCACACAACTGCTTTTTACTCCAGCTGCAGAGGATCTGATGCCCTTTAATAGACTCATGTGCACATGCGCACACAGCTATACAGGGATACAAATCCATAAAAACATGATAAATCCTTAAAATGTGGAAAACCAAGGCACAAAAGCTTGCACAGGACATAGTCTAGGAGTGATCACAACTTCCAGCTATCGGTTGAACTACCCTGTGCTCTAAATGAATCCAGAATGGCCAAGACCACAGCGGCCCTCTCCAAGGATTATGGATACCAAGTCCACAGTGGTAGTCAGCACCAGGCAACACTGGGAGCCAGTGTCCTAAACCAGCCTAGGTCACAGAAGACCAGAGACACTGGCACACATGAGCAAGCTAGGCTTCCAGTAACAGAAAGGGCATCTCAATGGAAAAAAATAAATGCTGAAACTGCCTCATTGGGCAGTGTTGCACGGGGCTCTGATGTTTGCCACAAGCTTGTGCCAATGCAACCCCGTACACAAAAGTGCCACTCAGAGTTAGGAGCTGTGGAGCAAGGAGGCTGAGAGGTTGTTATATAACCCTGACTATGACATTCAGAGACATGGATAGATTGATTCATGGCTGCTGGCATGGGAGGACAGGTGAGGCATAGGTTCTTGGGGAGGTAAGAAACTCCAGGTGACCATGAGAGTCACGACAGTTAGGTTACTAAGAACCAGTCCCTCAGTCAACTGTGGCCTCTGGAGGGATCTGTGCATGCAGATGCTGTGACTCAAACTGCTGTAGAGGGCAGCTAGATAGCACAATGGGTAAAGGCGATTGCTGCACAAGCCTGGCAATCAAAGTTGCACACCAGAAACCCATGTGAAAGTTGAAGAAACCAATGTCATAAATCTGTCCTCTGACCTGGCATAAACCTAGCAGGTACACAGCCTGCCCTAGGCAGAGGTGAGCTAAAGCTCATGCCCTCTACAGCTCACCTGTCCATCATAGCGCCGCTTCTTCATAAACTGCGTGATGCACATGGTGGCCGCTGGCTTCCGCTTGAGTGACATAGGTGTGCTCTGGCCAGGCCCCTCGGTGGAAACACTGCCACTGTCTTCCCTGGGTGCTGAGGGCATGGTGGTGACGTAGGTCCACTGGCAGGGCACTGGCAGGCACTCCTGGCCAAAGCTCCTGAGCACCTGTGGGTGCACATACCAGCACATGCGGAAGTCGGGCCGCTTCTCATAGGCAGAGTTCTCGGAGATAAGGCGCTTCAGCCTGGCCTTGGATGGCACAGCAACAGCATCCTCCAAGTTGGGCATCTGCAGGTGTGGGGTAGGACTTGGGAGGCTCAGCAGGCCCCGGCGGCATTGCTCCTGGAATTCACGGATGATCACCTTGCTCCCATTCACATTGCCATGTAGCAGCGGAAGCAACTGGGCCAGGACTGTGGGATGAGATGGGCTAAATGAAGCCATGAGAGCGTCCCACCCATCCTCAGTGTTGGTAAGGCACACTTCAAAGAAAGCTACTTGGCATGGACTTAAGACTGGCTAAGCCACATGCCCACTTCCCAGTGGCCCTGAGCAATGCCATGTGGTCTGAGCAGCCACTACTCTCTCTGAGCCACCAGTGTCCCCAGGTTTAGGACAGAGGGAGTGGCATTGCACTCTGGTCCAGGTCTCAAAACTTGACTCAGTATTCTGCTGTGGGTCCTACTAAAATCTCCAAGGGAGTCAGGCCTATGGGCTCACACCTGCTATTCAAGTTCTCAGGAGATGGAAGCAGGAGAATCGCCATGAGTTCAAGAACACTGCAAGGCATCTGGCAACCTCAAGACTTGTCTTGAGTCACAATATAAGACACTGACTCAAAAACAAAACAGGATAGTATAGCAAGACTGGGTGTGGCTCAGCAGTAAGCACTTGGTAGGTTCATGCACATCTTGGGTTTGTACCCAGCACCCAAAATTAAAAGGACAAGCTGCTACAGAGATGAGCAGAAGGCCCTGTCAGTTTTACATGCAGACACATTATCAGTGGACGGATGCCCACACATAGGCTCTTCATCAAGGACACCCTGATGGGGCTGTGCCCAGATGCTCCCGCGCCCTACTTACTATGCTGGTCCCTCTTTTCCCTCCTGGAGGCCCTGGGTTCTGGCTCGTCAGGGGATGCCACATCCAGCAGGCATGCAGTGAACTGCTGCAGCAGCTTCAAGTCGGAACCCGTGCAGTTGGCTGCCTCTGCCGCCCACACACATCCCACCTGCACAGGCTGCAGCACACGAAAGCGCTTGCCCTTGGCTAGGAGCTCATCCCACTCCTTGGCCTTCAGCTTCTGGCGTACTTTGTGGTTCTCGGGGTCCGCACACTCCTGGCAGGATATGGAGCAGACCCTTGTTTAATGCCCATGCTCCCTGGCACCGCAGCACTGGTGCTGAGCTCCAAAGAGCCAGCACCAGAGCCTAGGAGGATGTAGCAGCGAAGGACAAGTAGTCAGTTTCACATCCTGAGTCATATGATGAGTCAGGGTATTTCAGCAGTTTTGCCTGTCCAGCCCCACAGCTTCTAAGACCTAGTTACCAGGTGGCCAAATCCCCAACCCCAGAAACACCCTGCTCAATGTGGCTTCCAGTAGGGTCTGAGCTGCCCAATGACAACATGGCCAGAAAGAGATGAGAAGAGACAGCCAGTCTGAACTCAGCCATCCTGTTCAGGCTCTCTAAATCTGCAACCAGGAGCTTGGGACCTAAGTATACCACTCAAGCTCTCCACAGCCCCTCATGGGAGAACTTGCAGGGGCACAGGACCTTCTGAACTATGGGGCAGCCCTTGCTTTCTTTGGGGGTTTGTTAGAACTCTAGGTGAAATCTGCAGGCCAGGCTGCATGTCAAGCACTCTGAAGCAGAGAAAGCCCAGGCCTGCTCACCCAGAGCCTAAACCAAAGCAGCTGATCACCTCAACACCCTATAACCCGCCCAGGCAGGAGCCCTCACCTCAGTCACGCCTTCATCTTCAGATAGGTACCCATGGGGCACAAAGAAGCCATCGTCCTCATCCTCATCTTCCCCCACATCGTCATCCTCATCCTCAAAGAGAAGGAAAAGAGCTCACATGCACACAGATGACAGATGTCAGAGTTGAAGGCTAGTCTGGTGTCACATGTAAGCACACATACATGCAGGCACTGAGGAGCTTGCAGAGCCTGCCTGGAGCCCAACATTGGCTCTGGACGTTCCCTAGCTTATCCTCAGTGCCACAGCACATCTGGACACATCTACACGGTGTCAACAGGACTGCATTAGCTCACAGTGAGCTGGGGAACCAGGCAGAAGAAGGGACTGGTAGGGCTCAGTGTGGCTCTAGTCTATCCGTGTGCCTGGGGGAGTTGGGGTGGTAGGCACGCCCTCGTCTAAGCAGGACTAGAACAACCAGATCAACAGGCGTACCCCATATAAGCCAACTGTACAATGGTTGCCTCCTGCATTTGGTGTAGCTGATGCCATTCATCCCCACTGGGGTTACTTACCCCCTCACTGTGGGACAAAGACTCCCCAGGTTCCTCCTCTTCCCACTCATCATCACTGTCTACCTCATAGTCAAGAAGGTCCTAGAGAGAGAACAAGGTATGAGCATCATAGTGCAGAGTAGCCCACCCCCATGAGGAACCCCAACCCCAATGCTTACTTTGTCCTGGGCCCAGGGGTTACGGGGGCGGATGACTGCTGTCTTCTTGTTCCACGTCCCCCAGTATGCTGGCCGGTGGTTCTCTGAGAACTGTAGGAGCTTCATGCGGCCAAACTTCTTCCTTTCAGGCACACCGTCCACTTTGCTGCTCTCCACAATGACCACATCCCTGATAATCAGACTATGCTTAATAATGCTATGCTCATGGCTGGCTGCCATGTGACCTGCCTATTCAGGACTGCTCAGGACTGTCCTTCCTGTTGTACCCAGGGTGCAGGAGGTGTGCCCCATGACATGTAAGCCAAAAAGGACACTCTGGGAGATGGTGACTCTTGGACTCAGCAGCATAGAGCAGTATGGGGTTCCATGCCAGGCTCTTCTATGGCCTGGTGTGCCAGCTCTCACCTGTCCATGTCTGTGTCATGGCTGTAGACCTGGGTGGGCCCCAATCTCAGGGGCAGCCGGCTTTTTAGGTCACTGAGGAAGGAGCTTGCCACACTCTGCTGCTGCAGGAGCTGGTCCAGCTGATCACACAGGTCTTGATCCAAGGCAGCTCGGGACCGCGGAGCCAGCACCATGTGTTCTTTGATTTCAAAGGGGGCAAACTTACCACAGGAGCCGGCTAGGGTCTGCAATAGGAAGAACTCAATGCACTACCGGTGGGTGAGAGGCCGTGCTAGTGCACCGCTGCATGGTGGCCAAAGGGAGCTGCATAGGAACTGGAAGAGTTCAGACTTCCTTCTTTGGAGTGGTAGGAATGGATTTCAAACAAAGCCACTTGAGAGCTACCTCCACCCGGGTAGCTTTCACCTCACTTGTGGAGACCCAGCCTTGTGTACAGCCTGCGCCAGCCTCAAAATGACAATCCTCATATCTAAGCCTGCTGAGATGACAGGCATGGGCTGACATAGCTGTCTTCCAGATTTTGGTTTTCTGCTTTTTTTTCTCTTATGCATATAGTACATAGACATACACGTAGGCAAAACACCCATACAAATAAAAACAAAAATCTATAAAGAGGAAAATCCCCACTCATTTTGTTATGTGTATGGTGTGCGCCTTTTGGTCCACACATTGTCTGAAATGTTTGTTAAACTCACTTAACTCTGGAAAACCAGTTTCTGTGTGAACTAAATGACTAGATGATTGGGATGGATGAGTGAGACCAGAGATAAGGAGCAGCTTAGGCCCCAGGGACAGCATGTAGCAGAGCTCAGAGACAGTTCCTTTGTTCTAAGAGTGAAACACAAGAGTCCCCAAAAGGGCATGTGTCCAGCCATATGCCCTGTTGGCTGGGCCATTCACCCTACTATTGTTGCATTTTTTTTTTTTTTTTTGAGACAGGGTTTCTCTGTGTAGCCCTGGCTGTCCTGGAACTCACTCTGTAGACCAGGCTGGCCTCGAACTCAGAAATCCGCCTGCCTCTGCCTCCCAAGTGCTGGGATTAAAGGCCTGCGCCACCACCACCCAGCTCCATTGTTGCATTCCTAAGTTTTTCTCTCTGACAGCTATGTCGGCGTACACGAGGGCTGCACTTCGTACATAGCTTGGCTGTTCGGCTGGAGGTCTCCCTAGTGGGCATGCCTCAGAGGCTGGGAACCCCTAAATATTATGCCACCCAAGCCTGGCCTCAGAGCCTCTTGGAGGGCAACCAGACCCTATCATATCCCAGAGCTTCCCCTAGGCTTTCCAAAGCTCTGAGTCAGAGAAGGAGCAGCTGGTCCCCTGGGCCCAGGAAACTCATAGCATTAGGAATATTCAATACGGTCATAGCCCAGCTGACCACATGAAATCCCAGGGCTCCTATTAAGGCATATATAAGCCAGACCTCCAGGCAGATTGCAGATCTAAAATACAAGGGCTGGCAATGTGGCTCAGCAGGTCAAAAGCTCATCACCCATGCCTGCTGACCTGAGTTCAACTCTGATAACCTGTCCATGATGGGAAGAACTACAGAAAGTTCTTCTCTGATCTCTGCCCAAGCATACATAGATACAATAATAAATAATAAAGAAAAAGACAAACCAGAGGCCAACAAAATATCTCACGGTAAAGGTGCTTGCTTCCAAACCTTATGACCTGAATTAAATCCCCAGAACCCACACACTGTAAGAACTGACTCCTTCAAGTTTCACTCTTAGCTCCATATATGCTCTATCGTGTGTAGTCACAGCCTCACTCTGTAAGCCATTCACCTCATGGATTAAAAGTCCTCTTGCAGAGGACCTGAGCTTGGATGCCACATCCCATCACTTAAAACCTCTACCCTTCCTATTTCTGCAAAGTCAAAGGCACAGAACATAAAACTTTCTAAACAAAAACCTAAACAGCCAGCAGAACAGGAAGGGACAAAGCCTAGGAGATGGGAAGCCACCATAACGCAGTGCAGGCTACAGCAGGGCTATCCTCAGGGTACTCCAAGCCCTTACTCAGTGTTTCTTTTTACAAGATGAGTGAGTGTCATGGGCTCTGGCTCTGGTATTGGTTATAGACCAAGTGCCTGGAGCCATGTTGAGCCTCCTGCTTCATACATTAGCTGGGGATTTGATGGAGGTACAGAGCAGACTCACAAATGCAAACAGGATGCTTCAACTAAGCTGATAAGAGCATCATTTCTCCACTTGCCTACAGGCTAAGGTGGCTGAGATAAAAGAGTAGCTGCCACTCATGGTATGGCAGGAGGGACTGCCTTCCACCTCAGTTCCCACATGGTGAAGCTGGCACCACAGCTTTCCTTCCCCATAAACAAGGCCATTTCCAGGTCGTCTCAGGGAATTGCCATTGAAATGCACAGCACTCTGCTGTGTGACGTTCTGGCCAGGTGATGAGGACGACACATCGTGTGTAAACATTAAGACCATGTTCAGCCCCTGGCATTTCAGTCCTGAAACTGCAGCATTCAGGGGCTGAAGGAGAAGGATGGTGAGCTCAAGAGTAGCTTAGCCTACACAGCCAGTGCTAAGCTAGATCCTAACATGCCAGGGCCAGGATCTAAGTAAGATACCCACCAAAGCCACTGTGGGACAAGTGCTTGAGTAACAGATGTAACACAGTATATCTAAGAGTGGGCAGTGAGGGGAGCTGGCTGGGTGAAAGGTCAGCCTCAGGCTACCCACTTTCTATTGCACCTCAAGCCTCTGTTCCTAGGGCTGCCATGGCATCCACAGGTCAACTCCCAGAGCGGCATCACTGGGCTCCACAGCCTTCTAGAGTTAGAGAAAAAGCTCAGACTTGAACCCTGAAAGGAGTGTATTCGGTGGTCCTAGAGCAAAGCTAGGGAGATGCATTGTTAGTACAATGCTGCCGTCCAAGGTAGCAACCACATAAAACCCTGAGCACAGTGGGTAACACTTCAGCACTGCGATTGGAGCAGACAGAGCCCTCTTCCTGTTTGCTGGCCAGCCAATTTATACACAATTTGTAGGTATAAGGCTCTAAGAAATACTCTCAAAAAACAGGGTGAATGGGGGCAAACTCACAGCATTAAAAAGCAAGCGCGATCTAAGTGTGCGTAGAACAGGCGGAGGCAGCACTCACCTTGGGGGCCTGCGGAGTCTTCGGTTTCTGAAAGAATCTAGTGATCTCCGCCTTTTCTGCCTTAATGCGCTATGGTAGGAAGGAGACAAGGCAGGCGCTTACCCCAGGGCATTCTGGGAAGGCAATATTGCCCCCAACCTATGCCCTCATCCATATGCCCTCACTACAGCTCAGACGAGATCTGAGTGGGCCCCCACTGCCCAACACTCCAGGGCATGCAGCCAGGCTCACCTTTTCTTCCTCCCGTAACCTCTTTTCCTCCTCTTTCTTCCTCTTCTCCTCTAGTTTAGCCCTAGGAGACAGAAGAAGTGAGTTGTGAGCCCAGGGAGCCAGCCCCTCCCACATTCCTCCTTTGACAAGTCTCTAACAAAAAAAGATGCACAACCTCAAAGTTCTTTTCTTTGCTTTGGAGACAGTCTTGCTAGGCAACCCAAAGCGTCTTGCCTCTGCCTGAGTGCTGATGTTATTGGTATCCCAAGTTTTCAAATAAACTTATTTTGAGAGAGGGTCTCACTATGTAGAGTAAGCTGATCTGCAACTCACAGAATCCATTAGCCTGAGTGAGGATTGAAGGCACGCACCACATCTCTCCATCAATATAAAATTCTTAATGGGTTGGGGTTCTGTGGGCAGAGTGATGGCAAGGCATGTACCAAGCGCTACTGTCTAGCTGTGGTGGCGCATGCTGACACCTAGCACTAGGGTGGAGGCAGGAGAATCAAAAGCCGAAAGCCATCCTCAGCAATGCGACAAACATGCTCAAAAAATCATTTGCCACTGGTTTGCCATCTCAGCCATCTACTTGTAGGGAACAGAGAATGTTTTTCTTTGTTGTTGTTTTTGGCTGCGCATAGTGGCATATGCTTTTAAACCCAGCAGAGGCAAGGTGATCTCTGAGTGTGAGGTCAACCTAGTCAACAGAATGAGCTCCAGGACAGCTATGGCTACAGAGAGACCTTGTCTCAGAAAACCAAAATGAAATGAAACCAAAAATCGAAAAACAAATGAACAATACTATCTGGATAGAACTGAGAATGTCTCATGAGATCCAGAGCTTCGGTGAGCTTCTTTCAGAGTCAAAACCTTGAGGGGCACAGTGGCTGTCCCCTGAGGCAATGGCCCAGTGAGGGGCCTGAGGAAGAAATCTTGATCTGACCAGAGCATCTGAAACCACATCCCCAACAGCCTGGTAGCCACCAGCCAGGCAAAGCCCACACAACACAGTCCAGAAGCCAACTAAAGCTCTCCAGCTCCAAGACTCGAGGAACAGAAGGGACTCAGCAGGGAGCACTGCTGCAGAGTGCCTCTAGTGGCGGGCCACTCACTCCAGAGCCTCCTGCCGCTCCTTGCGTCTTTCCTCCTTGAGCCGCTGCTTCTCGGCCTTCTCCTTCTCATCTTTCTCCCGCTTCTCCCTCCGCTCCTTCTCCTTCAGTTCCTTCTCCTCCTCCTTCTTCCTCCGTGCCTCCTCCTTGGCTCGTCGGATCTCTTCCCTCAGCTTTTCCTTCTCCTCTCTCTGCTGTTCTCTATCCTGTGAAGACAGTGGCAAAGGTACCTCATAGGTAAGCCACACAAGAACTGTCAAGTACAGAGCCCAGGGTTCAGCTCAGCACTCAGGACACAAATGGTAGGATGCCGGTTCTCCACGTAGCCAAGGCAGACTCAAGATTCCTTGCATACACATGTGTGACTATCTCTTTTGAGGTGGTTGACTGGGCTGAGGTATAGGAGCTTGGTGGGAAAGTCTTGGGTTAGACTCAGTCAATGCCCAGCAGAGGTCCTTCTGAGACTGAGCTCTAGCCCAGCAGGTATATCCACACTTGGAGCTGTGGGGATGTGGGCAGCTGCTGTAGCAAACCTGTGTTAGGTCTTGGTAGCATATTTTTCAACCGTGTACTGGGCCATAGCTCTCAAGTGCTACTTTCTGGCAAAAAGAGGCAGTCTGAACTAAGCAGGAGGCACAAGTCTGACTGCACTGCAGGGACCTGTCTGTTCCTGGTTGATGCTAAGGAGACAGGTGCCCTGGAAACAGTCTGGCTACTATACTTTGCACACGTGCTGCTCATCCAGACTAAGTTGCACTTGGAGGTGCAGACATGCCATCCGGTCACTGGAGAGACCTAGGACAGATTGGGCTACACAGTGAGCCTCTTTCTAAACACATACAACAGACAGGACTGGGTGCACTGTAGAGGACCAGCATGTTCAGCATGCAAGTAGCCAACCACCCAATACTGACTACCCAAGGAGCCCCAACTGGCATGGTACCCTTCCTAACTCAAAAGGGGCCGTGTAGTCCAGCAGGCACAGCAGGGCCTAGACTTTTCCATATTAAGAAACAGAGTCCGCACTGTGGGCTACATGGTGAGAAGCAGCAGCTGTCATCTCTGCACTATCTGGGACTACTCCTAAATGACCCTAACTCACAGAGTGACACTGACAAAGCTATTTTGTTTGGTTTTGTTTTTTGAAAAATTTTTTCTTCAGACAGGGTCTTGCCAGCTGATGGTGGTGCAAGCCTTAACCCCAGCACTTGAGCTACAGAAGCAAGTGAATCTCTGAGTTCAAGGCCAGCGTGCTTTAGAGAGTAAGTTCCAGCACAGCCAGTTCTAGAGAAACCATGTCTCAAAAACAAAACAAAATTAAAAACATAAGAAAAAGAGAAAAAAAGAGTTTTACTATATAACCCTGGATGAATTTGAACTCAATGCCCTTTTGAAGGGAGCTTTCCCACCACCTCCATTTGTGCTAGGAGAGACCAAGGCAGGGTTTATGCACTCAGGACACCCCAGTATATCACTACTGTTAGTGCAATGGCAGTACAAGTGCAGCCCAGAAAAGCAGAGGTTCAGAGAACTGGGAGGGAGGGGCTTACTCTGTGCAGTTTGCTCCTGCCCTTCTCTGTGGAGCCTTTGACAAGGTTCTTGGCAACCTGAAAGGAAAGACAAAAGAGTTTAAGTCACATTTCCTAGGGACTCCATCCCTGGGATGCAGTCTGTAAGCCCCTCAAAAGCCTAGCAATTTAGCAGCTGACTATCTTGAAGCACAAAGACATGATTAAGCCCCAACACAGAAAAAAGCCAGGTGTAATGATAAGACAGTTTTAATCCCAGTACTGGGAACCAGGAGATAGGATCCCTGGGGGCTCCCTGCTTAGCAGTCTACTTCAACTAGCTGGCCCAGGCCCAAGGGGCACACATATGTCAGAAGCCACCTAGGGAAAGCTAAAGGCATGCAAATGGTGAACTCTGAAATGCAAGGCCAGAGACTTCGATCTTGATGCTGATAAGCCTTTCCTGCCACTGTTATATAGCCTATTGAACAAATTTCCTGCAGATCAACATGAAGATGAGCTTCCATAAATTAATGTTGTTCAGATGAATTAATGACTTTATAGAACTCCTGATTTGATTCAAATAATTTTAGGAAGTTTTAGGAGATGGTTTTAGTTGTTTTGCCAAAAAGATGTAATAAAGTTAGAATCAAGAATAGAATGTGTTGGGCAGTGGTGGTGCACACCTTTAATCCCAGCACTTGGGAGGCAGAGGCAGGTGGATTTCTGAGTTCGAGGCCAGCCTGGTCTACAGAGTGAGTTCCAGGGCAGCCAAGGCTACACAGAGAAACCCTGTCTCAAAAAAACAAAAACAAAACCAAAAACAAAAAAAACCAAAAACAAAAAAAACAAAAAAAACCAAGAGTAGAATGTGAGGGCTGGAGAGATGGCTCAGCAGTTAAGAGCACTGACTGCTCTCTCAGAGGTCCTGAGTTCAATCCCCAGAAACCACATGTTGGCTCACAACCATCTGTAATGGGATCTGATGGCCTCTTTTGGTGTGACTGAAGGCAGCTATAGGATATTCACACATATAAAAATAGAGTTGCTGGGCTGTGGTGGTGCACGCCTTTAGTCCCAGCACTTGGGAGGCAGAGGCAGGCGAATTTCTGAGTTTGAGGCCAGCCTGGTCTACAGAGCGAGTTCCAGGACAGCCAGGGCTACACAGAGAAACCCTGTCTCGAAAAAAACAAAAAAAAAAAAACAAAAAAAGAGAGAATAGAATAATTAATAAAGGCTACATAATAAGGAATACAAGTTTTCAAAATTACACTAAAAAGAGAAATAGGCTTGGAACAGGCTTGTGATTAAGAAAAAAACAGTCATTCTAGGTCAGGTCCACAGATGAAGCCACAGGTGAGCAAGGCTGTGTGAAACAGTTGCTTTGAACTTATAATGAGCTCACAGATAGAAACAATGCTGTGAACTTACGATGAACACCCTTCTGTAACTGCTCTTTTGTGTAACCTTTTATCCATGGGGTAATTTTCCAAAGAACTCTTTTCTAAGAAGGTATAAGAAGGCCAGAGAGAAGAAATGAAGTGTGGCTTGGGGGTTCTGCTCCATCTACCAAATGCATATATGCACATGTCTATAGGTCTATATATGGAAATGTGTGTGAATGAACACTTGTGGAGTGGATGGGTGTTGGGCCTGACCAGACTATGTGTCTCTGCGTGTTGTTTGTGTGTAAGATTTTCTTTCTTTTTTCTTCTTTCCTTTCAGGTTCACAAAGAATTAACAAGTTCCAGGCCTGGCCAGCAGAGAGAGCCTTGAGCCAAAGAGAAAAGATCCCTAGTAATTAAGCCTTTTTTCTTCTTAATCCCCTGCTGCTGCCAGCAGGAACTAATTACCAGAAGCCAATGGCTTTTGGCCTTAGAATAGCAAATAGTTATACATAGAAGACTTGCCAAAGATAAAAGAGCTTCGGGCCCTGACCGCTGAACTCTATGCCCTTCACTGCCTTCCTTGGCCTCAGATGTCAAGCTGGACACCAGCAGACACAACCACAATAAGCAGCCCAATGTGGTGGCCACGCCTTTAGCTTCAGCACTGGGAGGCAGAGACAGGCAGCCTGGTCTATATAGCAAGATCCAGGCCAGCCAGGGAAACACAAGTGAAGCCCTGTGTTCTGGCCCCAAAAAAGGGTACACGATGCCTACAGACCAATAATCAAGAGTTGTCTTCTGGTTCCCACTCTTACAGTGGAACTAACCCACAAAGACTGTTTGTCAACGACTATATAATTTAGAGGTAGAGCCTCTGTCTAGACTCCTCCTTCCACAAGTAAGGGACCAGGGGAGAGGGCATGTTTAGGGATGAAAGTCCCATCCGGAATCCCTAGGTGAGATAGAGCCCACCCAGAATCCTTCAGTGTTGAGATAAAACAGAAACATTGTTGCAAAACCAAAAACCTCAGTCTTTTCCAGCCAAGAGCCCCAAAGGTTACAAAAAGAGTGCAAAGGCCTTACTCAGGTAAGGCGGGCACAGGTAAGAATGGTTGTGAGCAGAGAGAAGCTAGCAGGTGGGAAGTGCTGGGCCTACAGGGTGGAGAGAGCAGCGGACCCCGTTGAACAGGGGGCTAGTTCCTCCCAATCCCACTCTACTGTGTTCACAGGCTGGGCCCTTTATCCAGTCTTTTACACAAGTCCAAATGAAGCCCTTCCTGGTTCAAATGGGCCTAAGTTCTTTGTGGTGCTGGAGCTGAACCCCGGGCCTGTACGTGCCAGGCGAGTCATCAGGACTGAGTCCCTTCCCTGCTTTCTGCTTTTTAGGATGTAGCAGGTTACCCTGGCTGGGCCCACGAACCAGGCCTGTAGTCCCCACCCTCCTGTAGGATAGTACTTTAGTGGAGACTCCCTCAAACGTCAACTAGGGGCTGGGTGCCTGGCTCAGTACAGTGCTAGCCTTGAACATGCAAGGTTCTAGTTTATACATAATGCAAGATTCTTTTAGAGAGAGAAGTTCAATGGTAGCCAACTCTGGCATCTGAGTCTTAGTTGAAAAGACCAAGGCAGAGGCAGTGTGACATAGCATTGTCTATAGGGACATGGGAAGGCCAGGCCCTGTTTGCAGACCCACAGATGGCCATGGGATGGTCTCTGTCTGCAATGAGTGTGAGATGATTAAATTACCATAGTGCCAGGCAGTATCAAGCTTTTCAGCTCTCCGTTGAGTCTGAGGCCAGCCAGGGCTACAAAGAGATGTTGTTAAGAGACGGGGCAGGGCTCTGAAGGCATACCACATATAGGAGCTGCATCCTAGAGGCCTCTCCAGGGGAGCCCAGGGCATCAACTAACTTAGGCACACTAACTTCTTCTGTGAAAACTGTGGGACCTCTCAAATACAGAGACAAGAGGGTCCACAACGGCCACTAGTCTGCGTTACACAGTCAAAAACATTTTCAATCTAGATAGACAGGCATGCACAGACACACAGTGGAGGACTTCAAGTATACTGAAAGGACACTGGGACTATAAAGATATTGTTATTGTTGTTTTTACACAGGGTCTCATGTGGCTCAGGCTGGCCCTGAACTTCTTCTAATATCCCTGCTGGCAGGCAAGTACCATCAAGCCTGATTCTATGGTGCTGGGGATGAAACCCACCAGCCCATCTTGAACTGGGCAAGCCCAGCCCTGAAGTACCTGTGAGGCAGGATCACCCGTGCTTCCCATGCTGGGCTTGAGGCCTGGATTCAAAAGATCCTTCTGCTTCAATGTTCTTATGTAGAGAGGACCAGAGCAACCCCACCTACCTGCCCTTATAGCTCAGCAACATCTACATGGCTCTCAATGTGCTTCCTGTGGACAAACGGCACTATGTGCACCACTATCTTGCCCTGGGCAGAATGTTCACAACAGAAGTAAGTTTTCTTCTGGGATTTTCCCTTGCTCTGGTACTTAGAGCCAAGGTCTTTCTGTTTCTGTTGCCCAAGCTTGGCCTTGAACTTTCAATCCTCCTACCTCAACCTCCCAAAGACCAGTATAAAAAGCACACACTTAGCTTCAGAGTAGTTTTGACCCAGGCTTTCCTGAATGCAGTGTAAATATGGGGAACTTGCACAGTGCAGGACTGAACATATCCCGGCAGCCAGGGCTTACATGGCACAAAGGGAAAGACACAGGAATGTGGCTGCACCAGTACTATCTCGAATGCAATGACATCCTGTGTTGCCAGACACGAGGCTGAGTGACAAGTTTCACAGCACACAAACGACCTGTCAGTGGTGAGAAATTTATGCTAAGAACCCTTCTCTGACCCAGAAGATGCCAAATGATCTAATCGTGCCCTGTCATGAGCAGAAATCCCAGCCCCTAGGCCATAGAGATCAAGGAAGGTTAGGTTTATATAACAAAAATAATAAAACAGGGCCCAGGAGATAGTTCAGCAGGCAAAGTGCTTGTAACTAAGCTTAATATCAGAGTTTTAATCAAGAGAATTGACTCCCCAACTCTGCACACACTGTAGCTGGCATGTGCATGTACAATACATTTTTAAAAAATTTAAGTGTAGAGGCTGGAGAGATGGCTCAAAGGGTGAGAACACTGACTGCTCTGCCAGAGATCTTGAGTTCAATTTCCAGCAACCACTTGGTGGTTCACAACCACCTGTAATGGGATCTGGCGTCCTCTTCTGGTGTGCAGGTATATATGCCAGCAGAACACTGTACATAATAAATCTTAAAAAAAAAACTTAAGTGTTATATGGAAAAAGGCTGATAGGCCTCTTGAGAAGGATGGCTGAGACCACAGCAAGTGGCTGAGATGTTCTCACCCACCTGGGGCCTCAAACACCTGCTCTTCAGCTCTGCTGCTATCCAGCTGCACTCTGGGGTTAGGATACCAGAAGGAAATGGAATCAGCTTAGCTGTTCACCAACTACTGAATAGATCATGAAAATGCAGTTCATCAACACAATGAAGTATTACTCAGTTGCTAAGAAAAATGAAATTATGATGTCGAGACAGGTGAATGGATCTCTGAGTTCTGAACAACCAGGGAAAAACCAAGAAAAAAATTTGTAGGAAAATGAGAGCAGCTTGGAAACGTATCCTGGGTGAGAGAACCCAGATCCAGAAAGATGAATGCCACTATGTTCTCCCATTATGAATGTGTGAGTGTATATCCACACAAGGCAGGAAAACAGTAAGGGGCCTTGGAGTAAGGATCATCTCAAGGGAAGGGATAAAGATCAAGATGAGAAGGGTCAAATGGGGTGGGACCAGAATGAAGGGGCAGGAGTATGTGGCAGGATAAATAACACTAAAAAGGCCCGACAATGTCATACACAAACTTCTTAATACAGAAGCATCCTCGCACACAAAGCAGGCATGAGATTGAAATGGAGCTACCCTCATTGGTGGGAGTAATACACTTCCTTCAGGTCCTTCTGTTACAGACACGTTGACTTGTGTGCATGTTTTGTATGCATGCATGTGTGTGGTATTGGAATTGCACCGGAGTCCTCTGAAAGAGTCAGCAGGTGCCGTGCAGGTCTGAGGCGTCTCTCCTGGGCTCTTCTCATTACACACACAGATGAATCAGCTCGTAAGCCAGCGAGGCTTCTTTCTTGAGATATCTACATTCAAATAAGATAGTGGTACACCTGGCCCTATATGGGATATATGTGCATGAGAGCTACATCTGCAGACATGTGCAGTAAAACTATGCTTTTCTGACATGACAAAATTGTCACGCATATGAACTCACAGTAGCTGTGATTGCACACTTAAGACCTGCACAGATCAAGCCACACAAAATTCCAGCACAAATAGGGTACACTCATGAATGTCCACTGTAGCTGAGGAAGGATGGCTGCTAGGAGTGGGAGGGTCGTCCTCCTACAGGGATCATGGCCAGTAGATGGTCCCTGTCCTGCACATGAAAGAGCATGAAGCACATGTAGAAACAAGAGTAGGCAACCCTGCTCCACCTGGAGACCTACAAGCCGAGCTCCAGATGCCCAAGTGCTAACTCTGAGTACAAGCCGAGCTCCAGATGCCCAGTGCTAACTCTGAGTACAAGCCGAGCTCCAGATGCCCAGTGCTAACTCTGAGTACAAGCCGAGCTCCAGATGCCCCAGTGCTAACTCTGAGTACAAGCCGAGCTCCAGATGCCCCAGTGCTAACTCTGAGTACAAGCC
>JADRCD010165321.1:0-14926 GCA_019843815.1 Montemys delectorum | reverse complement strand
TACAAGCCGAGCTCCAGATGCCCCAGTGCTAACTCTGAGTACAAGCCTCCTTTCCTGGGTGTGCACAGCCACCTTCCCTTTCAGACGCCAATCCTTAGAGCAAATACAACTGGTCACAATGAAGATGCCATCAGACCATGGGGAGCCCAGGAGCAGGGATGCACCTACAGCCCAGCTCCTACATCTATGCCTCAGGGAACATGGCAGAAGAGTGAGTGGGTGGAAAGTCTATAAGAGCCACAAGATCAGGAAGTCTGCTGAGACTGTCTCCTAAAAACAGCTGCATGGACCTGGAGAGACGGCTCAGCAATTAAAACCAAAGTGTTCTTCCAGGAGTCCTGAGTTCAATCCCCAGCAACCTCATAGTTGCTCACAACCATCTGTAACTGGATTGGATGCTCTCTTCTGGTGTGTCTGAAAACAGCTACAGCATACTCATATATACATAAAATAAAAAATTCTAATGCCCCCTTCCATAAACAGCTGCATAAACAGCCCTGAACAATGAACATGCTATGACGGAAGGGGGATATTTCATGTGGTTCCATCCTAGAAAAGGAGCTACAGGCAAACATTCCAAAACCTACAACCAACGCTCCTGAGCATTTGGGACAAGGGGTGCTGAGGTGTGACAAGGCCCTGGCTTCCCTGGTCTACAGTGGGGCCCTTGATGCTGTGGCCAGGCTCATTTTCCCCGTGTCTTCAAAGCTGAGCTTTCCAAACTTGCCATTTCTCCACTTCTCTTTATTTATTTATCTATTAATTAATTTGATATTTGTTTGCTTATTTCTGGTGCTGGAGGTGAGGCTTGATTTGATAGGTAGGTGCTCCCCACTTGGATATACCCCAATCCTCAGTACGATATATATTTTTCGAGACAGGGTTTCTCTGTGTAGCCCTGGCTGTCCTGGAACTCAGAAATCCGCCTGCCTCTGCCTCCCAAGTGCTGGGGCTAAAGCCCGGCACCACCGCCCGGCTCGGTATGATATTTAAAGATGAGGTGTGTGGCCACAAGCTAGCTGGTTGCACACACTGCCCTGGGGTACCTTTCTGGATGCAGCCTAAACTGACAACCAGAATCCAGCAGAGCTCACATCCCTCTCCAATCAACATGGCCATCATATGGTCACTACTCGTCAGGTGTCAAAGATGTGTGGGGTAACTCACAGCCAGGTCCACCACTTCATGAATGGAAACCAAGAGTGCTTTTCCACGGTTTTGTTTTTGGTGTTGGAGATTGAACCCGGGGCCTCGCATATGCTAGGCAAGCACTTTACTGTTGAGTCATATCCCCAGACCTTTCCTCAATTTTCTAAGTCTTCCTGTATGGCCCTTGAATGCAAGATCCTCCTGCCTCAGCCTCCCAAATGCTGTGATTACATATAATAGTCTTTTTGACTGGGTTGAGACAAGGTCTCATGCAGCCTAGACTGGTCTCAAATTCGCCGTATAGCTGAAGATCACCCTGACTTGTGGACCTTCCTGTCTCTACCTTCCCAGACAATAGGTTTCTCAGACAGCTGGGATGGAGCCTAGTTTCCATCTAGGGCTCTACCCAGGGTGAGGCACTAACCGCATGGTAACCTGGTGGGAAGGGAAAGTTGCCAGGCCCTGTCAGTGCCCTGGGATTCTGGAAAGTGGGTACTCACTCTGCAGATGGGTGTGGAGGGGGGGCTTCTCCCACCTCCATGTTCTGGGGGTATGGATAGTCCCTCGGGAGAGCTGGTTGGAGAAGAGGAGTTGATGGAGGAGTGGCTCAGTATGGAGTCATCCTCGGGGCAGGATTCCAGCATTTCACTCTCTGAAGTGACACTCCTATCCAGGGACATCATGGGAAGAGAGGCAGTAGAGGGCCTAGTGGCCAGGATGTCCTCCAGCACCACCACAGGCACTTTCTCTATAAACAGGAGATCCCCTGCCTTGCTCCAGCTTGATAACTCCTTTGTGGGGCATGTCCTAGAACCTGGGGTCAGCTCAGGACAGCTCTGACAGTCACCCGTCCTCTTTGGGCCTCCTGGGCTCCCAGACTCCTCTTCCACGTGGCAAGTAATGTCTGAAGGGGTCTCTAGGAGACACAGCTCTGCTGCAGAGTGCTCCTGCTGCTTGGCAGCTCCTTCCACTGTGGTGACCACACCGGCAGTGTCAGGACTTAGTTCACTGTGGCCCTCGAGGCTGTCTGGAATGTCACTGGAGTTCTCAGTCAGGTCAATAATGACCACACTTGGTACTGGCTTGACTGTTGCCCTCAAGAAGCTATCAATGGGGCCCTGGCCACTGACCAGCTTCGTGCTCAAGCCTACGTGAGAGCCTGTGTGACACTGGCTTTCAAAAGTGCCCAAAGACAATTGTAGATCCGGGACTTTGCCTTCCACAGCTGCTTTTGGTGATGTGTCTTCCTCAACTTTCTCCTTGGGAACAAGGTTCAGGCGTTTGAAGGGCAAGCGGGCTGAAATGAAGAGAAGCAACATCTTTAGTGACAGCAAAGGGAGACTGTCACCCATCCTCAAATTCTAAGTGTCTGGGCATTACTAGCCCTATTGGGGATTGGGATGAAAATTTCAAGTAATAATGGAGCTGCTGGAGGCTGGAGAGATGGTTCAGCAGTTAAGAGCACTGGTTACTCTTGCAGACAACTTTGAGTTCAATTCACAGCATCCACATGATAGCTCACAAACAGCTGTTACTCCAGTTTCAGGGACCTGACACCCTGTGACCTCTAAGGGCACCAGACATGCACACGACGTACTAACACTAATACAAGTAAAGCAACCACACTCAGAAAATTAAAGGGGTCAGGGGTGAGGGATCAAACTCAGGCACTGAGGATTGGCAGCAGGCACTTTCACCTGACCTCATGGGCCTATTCCATGCATTTAAATGCCAAAGTGCTATTGGTTAATTCTTCATAATCCAAAAGCCAAACCCAACCCTTTCCCCAAACTCATTCAGCATATGAAACATGGATGCCCCGAGGTTTCAAGCTGATTTCTCCTGCCCAGAGATACTTTCCACCCAAGCCATGGAGTCCTGAATGGGGAGGGAACTGCTTGGGTTCAGGCAGATGGTCAGCTAGGCTCCGATATGGGAGCCTTGATCCTTGACACAACCCCACTGCCTAGAATAAGGGTATGAACATAGCTTGTGAATGTAGGGGAGTAAGAGATATACATGCACTGCCCAGCAGCACTCTCCGCTTAGGTCCTACCCCACAGTCAGGCAGTGTCTATCTGGTGGCCTCAACTTGAGGCCACCACTGGAACCTACTGGGAAGGAGCAAGGTGTCACAGAGACAGCATGTAGGGCTGCAGGGCACATCTCCCCAAAACAGACACACCAAGGCTTGTCGAGATGGTTCAGTGAATAAAGGCGCTTGCTGCCAAACTTGATACAAGGACCCTCATGGGGAAGAAGGCTGTTGTGGTAGTTTGTTTATCTTGGCACAGGGAGTGGCACTATTAGGAGGTGTGGCCTTGTTGCAGTAGGTATATCACTGTGGGTGTGGGCTAGCTGCCTGGAAGTCAGTATTCTGCTAGCAGCCTTCAGATGAAGATGTAGAACTCTCAGCTCCTCCTGCGCCATGCCTGCCTGGATGCTGCCATGTTCCTGCCTTGATGATAACAGACCGAACCTCTGAACCTGTAAGCCAGCCCCAATTAAATGTTGTCCTTCTAAGAGTTGCTTTGGTCATGGTGTCTGTTCACAGCAGTAAGACCCTAAGACAGCTATCATGTCACATGCAAACCACGGAATACATACAAACATACATGTAGACATAAAAAAATGAATCACCATTTGACTTAATCAAATGGTGAGTTGGAAATCCTGCCCAGGCAGCGTGCAGGGCACACAATTTCAATCCCAGATTTGAAAAGGGGCTTCTTGTTTTTTGTTTGTTTGTTTGTTTGAGACAGGGTTTGTCTGTGTAGCCCTGGCTGTCCTGGAACTCACTCTATAGACCAGGCTGGCCTTGAACTCAGAAATCCGCCTCCTCTGCCTCCCGAGTGCTGGGATTAAAGGCGTGGCCACCCCCACCCGGCGAAAGGCTTCTTGAGCAGCTATGCTCTTGTGACCCCAGCTGAAGCAGGAGGATGTGAAGGCCCAGTGTGGGCACTGAAGCTAGTGTGTAAGGTGGGTTAAAAAGAAAGGCCCTGTCTCAAAAACTAAAAACCAGCAGCTAGAGGGTGGCTCAAGGATTAAGAGCACTTCTTGCTCTTGCAAAGGACCCAAGGTGAGTTCCCAGCACATCTGATTGCTCACAGCTGCCTATAAATCTTGTTTCAGGGAATCCGACACCACATGGCCTCCAGGGCACTGCAAACAAGGAATGCACACAAGCACCCAGAAATACACACAGCACTTTTAAAAATTTAATATTTTAAAAAGTATATAAAATAGAAGCTAGAGCCTGGCAGTGGTAGCACACGCCTTTAATCCCAGCGCTTAGGAGGCAGAGGCAGGTAGATTTCTGAGTTCAAGGCCAGCCTGGTCTACAGAGTCAGTTCCAGGACAGCCAGGGCTACACAGAGAAACCCTGTCTTGAAAAAAACCAAAAACCAAAACCAACCAACCAACCAACCAAACAAACAAACAAAAAGCAAAGAAAAACAAAAAGAAAAAAGAAAGAAAAAATAGAAGCTAGAAACAGCTCAGTAGGTAAGAACACTTGTTGCTCTTATTATAGAAGACCCAAGAGTTCAGTCCCCAGTACCGACCTGGTGGTGTAACGTAACAAGTACCTTCTACCTGCAATGGGTACAGCGCCACTGCATGCATACGGCACATTAAAATACACGAAGGGGCTGGAGACATGACTCAGTGGGTGAAAGCACTGACTGCTCTCCGAAGGTCCTGAGTTCAATTCCCAGCAACCACATGGTGGCTCACAACCATCCATAATGAGATCTGATGCCCTCTTCTGATTCGTCTGAAGACAGCTATAGTGGACTTACATATAACAATAAATAAATCTTAAAAAAAAAAAACACGAAGGTAAAACATTCATAGAGACAATATAAACAAATCATTAAAAAAATTAAAACTGGCTGGGCAGTGAGTAGTGAGACAGGGGCAGGTTGGTGTCTGTGAGTTCAAGGCCAGTCTGATTCACAGAGTGAGTTTTAGGACTGCTAGGGCTACAGAGAAATCCTGTCTCGGAAAAACAAAAACAAAAACAAAACAAAACAACAATAACAACAAAAAACCCAACCAACCACCAACCAAAAAACAACCCACCTACCCTAAAGTAAAACTGGAAGCATGGTGGTAAACACCTTTAATCCCACAAACAGGGTACAGACCCCAGTGACCTTTCAGTTCTAGACCAGTTAAGGCCACATAGTAAATTAACATATAATGAATTTTCTCACTAAAAAATAAAAGTTAGCAAATGGAAATAAGACCATTGCCCTCAGCTCATGTACATACAGCATCTGTGGAACATAATTCAATTTCACACTCATAGTGGACCCCATGTTTAATAGGCTCACCAGATACACACATAGTATAAAGTAAGAAAAGTCTGGCATAGTCACAGCTCAGTGGTGCAGGGCTTGGCTGTCCTATAAGGCCCTGGGCTGGATTCCCAGCACCAAAACCAGAGAGACAAAGATGTAACAAACACCAGAGACCTCCAATGTTTAGTGCCAATACTTGGGAGAAACTACTGCCCTCCACTCAGCCCCTCACGGTCACTAAGGATCCCCAGCCCCAATGGAGACCACTAGGAACCAGGGTTAGAACTTAAGTTACCTTGTATTAACCTCTTCACTGGGAAACCGGGTCTGTCTTTGCAATCCATGGCTGTGGGTAAAGACAGAAGGGTAGAAGTTACTAAGGATAAGAGTCATTGGCCAGCTAAAGTCCACAACAGTCAACACAAGCAGGCTCCTGTGGCACTGTCTGGGCCACCTCAACTGTCTCTGTGCTTGAGACAGGGTTGAACTATGGAGCAGCAACAGGCTGACCTAGAAAAAAACTCATGGCAATCCCGACTCTGCCTCTCAAATGCTAGCATCCCAGGCACAAAATACCACAGCCTGCTTTTACAGACTTAAAAAAAAAAAAAAAAAAAAAAAAAAAAAAAAAAGAATTACTTATTAGCTTGTTTGTTTTTTTAATACCGGGTCTTAGTATGTAATAAAGATGACTTGGAGCTTACAAAGGTCTACTTGCCCCTGCCTTTCAAATGCTGGGAATGAAGGCATATGCCACCATGTCTAGCCACAGTTCTTACTTATGCATATACATGTTTTTGTGTGCATGATGTCTACAGTTCCATCACTTCCCCTGGATCTGGAGCTAAAGCACTTATGAGGCACTGGGTGATGCTTGGGTGGGAACTCTGGTCCTCTGTAAGAGTAGTGAACGTTCTTAACTGCTGAGCCTCTTTCCTTCCCCGCAGCTTTACGTTTTCTAAAAAAAAATTACTTATTTAATGTATATGAGTACACTGTAGCTGTCTTCAGACACACCAGAAGAGGGCATCAGATCCCATTACACAGATGGTTGTGAGCCACCATGTGGTCACTGGGATTTGAACTCAGGACCTTTGGAAGAGCAGTCAGTGCTCTTACCCACTGAGCCACCTCTTTCTAGCCCCCCGCCCCCGCAGTTTTACATTTTTTTATTTGCTCTGTGCACCTGCCAGTTCACATTGCCGCATGGTATGTCACAGAACAGAACAACTTGCAAGAGTCAGTTCTCTTGGTCTACTTGTAGGTTCTAATGGCAGAGCCCAAGTGGTCAGGCTCAAAAGCAATTACCCTCAGGCAGTGGCGGCACACGCCTTTAATCCCAGCATTTGAGAGGCAAAGGCAGGTGGATTTCTGAGTTCGAGGCCAGCCTGGTCTACAGAGTGAGTTCTAGGACAGCCAGGGCTACACAGAGATACCCTGTCTCGGGAAAAAAAAAAAAAAAAAATTGGCTCAAAATGTCAACACTGAGCAATACTACCCTAAACCTAGTCCCTCCTGAGCTCCTAACTCAGGAACTTGTATTATGTTTTATGTATTATGGATGGCCCTTCTTCTAGGTCAGTTAAGACTCAACTGCCCAAAACGTCCCAAAAGTCAAGTGAGGGCTGACAGGATAGTTCAATGGCTAGGGAGGGGCACTTTCCAAGCCTCCTGACCACCTGAACTCAATCCCCAGGATCCACATAGGGCAAGGAAAGAACTGATTCATACACACAGTGAATGTGACTGGATAAATGGATCAGAAATTAAAAGCACTTCCTGTTTTGGTCCCAGATTCAACAGCTCACAACCAACCACTGAAAGTCCAGCTCCAAGGGATCCAGTGCTCTCTCTGGCCTCCATGGGCACCTAGCTCATGTGCAGAGACATACACAGACACATAAATTAAGTAAAAACTATTTTAAGTGAAGGCATCATATTCTTAATTGGATGAAATGAATACATTTTGTTGCAGAAACTGTACTCATGTCAAGACACAGTAAAGAACCTGGGGTTGGGCTCATTGGGTAGCATACTGACCTAACATGTACAAAGATCTAAGCTCCATCCCAGTCCTGCATAAACTAGAGCATGGTAATACTCGGAGAGGCCTGCTTGGGCTAGTGGGGACCTGGTCTAAAACTAATAACTACAAAAAATAACAAATTACAGACTTCATGAGATTATTTCCCACTAAAATAAATTTAAAGCCGTAGGAATATGTAAGCACATCAAAATCCATGTACATCGGGCCATAAATAGAGCCTGTCTTTTTGTTTGTTTGAGACAGTGGCTCTCTATGTAATCTTGATTGTCCCGAACTTGCTACGTAGACCAGGCTGGCCTCAAACTCAGAAATCCACTTGCTTCTGCCTCTGAGTGCTGGGATTAAAGGTATGTGCCACCATGACTAGATTAGAACCAGTCATTATGTAAATGCCTTTAAGACAGCTGACTTGGGTGGACAGACACTGCATCATTACTTTGGGGAGAATTCCCATACATTTTGCTAATGTTCCATGTAATTCAGACTTGAGCTTTCCTACCTCTACTGTCCAGAGTGGAAACAGCCCATGCACACCCACTTAGAGACTTGGACCCCCAGAACACGGTCCCTTCTTCTCACTTAAATGGAAGAAAGGTAATATCTCCTCAATTTTCTATTACAAAAAAAGTTTTTCCCCTTCGAAGGACACTTTTGTTCTTTAAAATTCTTATTCCATTTCAATTAATTTATTGGATGGAGGCTGGTGGAACTGCTTCTCTTCTTCCCAGGATACAATTCAGGTGGTTGGAGGCCAGATCAACCTGGAATTCATCATCCTCCTGCCTCAGCTTCTAGGATGCTGAACTGTAGGTATGAACTACTACACCAAACTTGTCTTTATTGCCAGAGCAATAGTGTCCACCTTGGTTAAATAAAAACAGCGCTCCATGACAGTCCAGGTAGTTGTACGAATATCAATGTCCGCATAAGATTCCCAAGCCAGTCAGAACAGCTCCAGCCTTCCTGGGATACCAGGCTGTGTGTGTGTGTGTGTGTGTGTGGGAGGGTATATCTTTGATGATCAGAACTGTAGAAGGCCAGAGTTATCCCAGTAGTGGATGGAGACTGAGGATGCTGCTCTCCATCCCCAATACCCCTCATTTCCAAGCCTGCAGACTTGTACCCAGAAGGGCTGTCTAGCCAGTGGTGCTCAACTGGAAAAATCTTAAGTCTATCAGGATGGTCCTCGTCCCTTCCAGCCCCTCAATCACTGGGGATACAATTCGGCGGGGAACAGGCACCCCATTTCGGGAAGCCTGCAGCATGCTACAAAGACTCCTAACACGTACCCAACTGGTCCATACCACTCACAAAGGACCCCTTTCAGGATCCAGAAAGGGTTCCTGGCCATGCTTAACCACCCAAATCGACCTTCCTGGAGTAGCTCTGCCCCGCAGAGTTGCTGCTACTCTGGTGTCCCGGGCTCAAGTGACCACAGGCCTCAATTTCCCCGCCCATTGCAAAGGTCCTAATTGCTCTTAATAATTCACAAACGCACTTAATAACTCGTACAACTGACTTTTCTTCTCCTTGCCCTCAGTTTCTCCACTTGCTGCCACAAGAGCAAGTGTGATTTCAAGAGGACATATGCACTCAGGACCCATCAAATCCGACACGGTGCCTCAGTTTCCCTATTTGCTCCATGTCCTAGCTATTTAGGTGAGCTTGCAGAGCTGCCTCTTCCTACTCCTTGAGGCCTCCGTCTCCCCTCTAAGAGCCCTCCCTTCTCCGGGTCTCGGCCCCGAGGTCACCCGGGCGTGGACCCGCTCCTTTAGGCTGCGGCCCCGGCCCCGGCCCCGGCAGGTTCACCCACCCGCGGCTCTCCGCGTCGCGGCCTCCGGCTCCTCCAGCATCTCGGCGGCGACGGCGGCGACGGCGGCTCAGGCTTCAGTCAGGCGGCCCGGCTGCACACTCCGCCTCCCGCCGGGGTCGCTTCTGCTGCCGCCGCGGCCGCCGCGCTCGTATTTGGCGGGAACCGCGGCAACCACCGCGGCCCGCGCGCCGATTGGAGGAGATCGCGCCACGTGACAGTTAAGCCTCCGGAAAAAGAGGAGCGCTCAGCACGGCCTCGCGAGAGCTTCGGCTTCTGTGTTAGAAAATCCCGCGGGAGGTGGGTGAGGAGGGCTCCTTTCCGGCGGGCCGGGAGTGGCTAACACCCTCATTTCTATTGGTCCTAAGAATCGTCAATCTAAAAAAAGCCCACCCCCACCACCCTTTTATTGGCCATATGCGTTCAAGGAGGTGGGAAGGTTTACGTTTAGATTAGTAGTGACAACTTGAAATTACGCATTACAAGAGTAATGGGAACTAAGGTATACTAGTGACGGGTTGAAAGTAGCCACTGTAATTAAAATTGAGGATTACTTCCTTTAATTTTAATTCTTACATTAATTCCCTTTTTAACTATAAACTCTTTTAAAATGTCACTTTTTTGAAATGATGAACCACTTTTTAATAAATTAACAATTTGTTTTATTTTAAAGTTAGGAATATTTTCTATTGTAAAATAAATCTTTTAAACCATCAATTCCTTCTTTTCGTGTAAATTACTTTGAATATTATTAATTGAAAAATTATGGAGTCTAGTGCCGCATGCTTTTAATCCTAGTGCTTGGGATTTACAAGTCTGAGTTCAAGGACAGCCTGGTCTACCTAGCAAGCTCCAAGACAGCCAGTGATACGATGTATAAAAAAAATGGAATTGCCTCTGGTTCTTTGTTTTTGTTTTTCTTCTTTTCAGACAGGCTCTCACTATGTACCCTTCCTGGCCTGGACTCGAGCACCAGTTTCTAATTTTATTTTTTATTTTTTTTGGTTAGGAGGAGGAAGAAACCTTTCCCTTCATCTGCAAACAGCTGAAGTGCCTGCAACTACTTTCTTGAAGTTGTGGCTACTAAGCGGGCTATTTAGTTAATGAATTAGTTGTATGAATTGCTTTTGGGTCATGGGCTCAGTGGAGGTAAGGATGCTCTAGTACCAACGACCTCATCAAGTCTCTGACCTGCCGCAGAATATAATTTGATTGAATTGTGTGGGTCTGGTGGAGTTAATCCTGCTGTCAAGTACCTGTCAGACCTGTATTTGGGAGGTGAAGGCAGAAAGATTCAGAGTTAAAGGCCATGGTGAGCTAAGTCCCAAGTTTGAAGCCAACCTCCGCCATCTCAAAACATATGAAAACACCCTTGAGTGAGTCTCGTGAGTTGGTGGCATGCTAGGAATCCCTGGCTAGCCACCAGTTCTGTTTTTAAAAGGAGGCGTGGTATCCCAGGTCTGTTGCTGCACTGAGAGAGGTGAGACCAGCTTATGCTTCATGAGACCCTGTCTCAAAAAACAAACGAAACAGAAATTAGTCATACTCCACACTATACTCAAGAGCGGTAAAGATGGCACATATACATAGTTTTTGATCTACTGCAGAACAAGCCTTTGAGTCATTTGGAACCTTCCAGATATCTTTGTGTTCATGAAATCACCCCAAATTTTCACCAATTTCAACCCTAACCATTTTCCTGTTTCTGCTTTAGAATTTCCTCATTACTTCTGTTTATTATTAATCTCCATGTCAAGCTAGTCTGGTCTGTAACTGTTACGTAGTCCAGACTGGCTGCAAACTCAGAGATGCATCTCTGCTTCTCACGTGCTGAGGTTAAAGGCTTGTGCACTGCCATACCTGGCATGGTCTATAGATTTTTTGAAAATTGTAACAGCTGAAAGAAGGGTTAAGGTACATGTCAGTCTGGGGAGGCTTCATTGAAGAGATATTGTCTTAGTTAGGGTTTTACTGCTGTGAACAGACACTGTGACCAAGGCAACTCTTATAAGAACATTTAATTGGGGCTGGCTTACAGGTTCAGAGGGTCAGGCCTTTATTATCAAGGCAGGAGCATGGCAGCATCCAGGCAGGCATGGTGCAGGAGGAGCTGAGAGTTCTACATCTTCATCTGAAGGCTGCTAGCAGAATACTGGCTTCCAGGCAGCTAGGATGAAGGTCTTAAAGTCCATACCCACAGTGACACACCTCCTCCAATAGGGCCATACCTTCTAATACTGCCACTTCCTGGTCTGAGCTTATACAAACCATCACAAATATCGTTCCAATTGGAGTCCTCTTTCTGTCTTAATGATGAGGGGAAGCTCATCATTAAGTGCCTGGAGAAATATAAGATGCAGCTTTAACTGTTCCTTACCTCTGTGAGCTATCACCTGTCAACTTGATGGAATCTAGGACCAGCTGGGCTGGGGCCTCTGGGTGTGCCTTGGGGTAGACCTGCCCCTGTGGACACCCCATCCTCTGACTGGAATTCCCTGTAAGTGAAGAAAGGGACTGACCATCAAGTAGACACCCCTCTGTTTCCTGACTGAGCTTCCTCAGCCCCCTGCCCCTGTGACTTTCCAGCCTTGGAGAACCCCTCACTGTTTTATGCATTTTGTTTTGTTTTGTTTTAATAAGAGCATTTAATCACAGTAACGGAGAGCTCAAAACACTTTCTGAACTGGAGACACCCTAGATTGTTTTTATTTTTATCTTTAAAAAATATTTCATATGCATTTTGTTTGTTTTATATTTTTGAGACAGGGTTTCTCTGTGTAGCCCTTGCTGTCCTGGAACTCACCCTGTAGACCAGGCTGGCCTTGAACTCAGAAATCCACCTGTCTCTGTCTCCCAAGTGCTGGGATTAAAGGCGTGGACCACCACCGCCCGGCCTCATATTCATTTTTTTTTTAAGATTTATTTATTTATTTTATGTGTATGGGTGCACTGTAGCTGTACAAATGGCCGTGAGCCATCATGTGGCTGCTAGGAATTTAACTCGGGACCGCCCCGCACGCTCTGGCCCGCTCCCTCCGGCCTTACTTGCTCTGGCCGTGCTAGTACTGTAGCTGTCTTCAGACGCACCAGAAGAGGGCGTCAGATCTCATTATTAGTGGTTGTGAGCCACCATGTGGTTGCTGGGATCCGAACTCAGGACCTTCAGAAGAGCAGTCAGTGCTCTCACTCGCTGAGCCATCTCACCAGCCCCCCTCATATTCATTTTTAATTTATGGGTATATATGTGACCCTGTGTACTTGAGGGCAGTTAAAGGAGGCCAGGAGAGGGCTGACCCGGAGCTGGAGTTACAGAGAGCTAAGAGCAAGCAGCCTGATGTGGGTGCGAGGTACTGAATTCCCGATCTCGGCCAGGGCAGCAAGCGCTCTTACTTGGAGAACCATCCGTCCCTTTAGCCCCTAAGATATTTCATTTTACCTTGCTTTGTTACACTCTCGCTGGCAAATCCCGGTCCGCTCTCTCCACGCACAAATAAAATAATTAAAACTGACTTTGACTTTAAATCTACTCCCGAACGCTAGAGAGCGCTGCAGGGCGCGCGCGCGCGTACACACCTTTCTGGCCTCTCTAGGCGCCCCCTCGTCTCGTTGGTGTGGGCGGGTTTCCGCCGCCCCTCCCGCCGCAGTGCTCTCACGGCCGGCAGAGGGCGCGCATGCGCAGAGAGGCGGAGCGCGCGCGTAGGCTGGAGAGGGAGGCGACGTGGGGGCGTCACCGGAAGTGTGAAGTTGCCGAGCCTTATCCCGGCCGCGCGTGCGCGCTGGTGGGTCGAGGTGGCTTGGGGCGGGGGCGCAGAGCTGGCAAGCTGATTTGGCGGTGGCGGCGCCGACGTGCGCGCGGAGGAAGAAAGTCGGTTCGGCGGCGCCGGCGGAAACCGGAGTTCGAACGGGAGGCCTGACGGCGGCAGGCGGCATGTCGGTGGCGGGGCTGAAGAAGCAGTTCTACAAGGCGAGCCAGGTAAGGCGAGGCCAGGCGATCGGGGCTCCGGCCTGCCTCTGGGGACCGCGGCCGAGCCGAGCCGGCTTCCCCTGGGCTAGCGGGGAAGGGGGGCACGGGTGTGCGCGTCTAGGCGGCTCTCAAAAAGCTCTGGAGGGCCGGCGAGAGGGCTCCACCGCGAGAGGCTTGCCGCCAGGCTGGACAACCTGAGTTCGATTCCTGGGACCACAGGATGGAAGGCGAGACTCCCCCAAGTCTCCAGGCTGTGCCTCCGAGACTCTAACTCTTAACTACATAGCCTCAGGCCACAGAAAATGTTTGTTTAGGTTGTTATCCAAAAAAATCTTGATGGACACTTTTACCAAGTGCACACAGGGCTTACAAAAATAATCAGTCTTCCATCCTTTTTTTTTTTCTTCTCTCTAAGACGGATTGAAAAAAAAAACGTAAACAAAAACAAACATTCTCACTCACTAGGTGGTACACATCATTAATCCCAGAACTCTGGAGGCGGAGTCAGGTAAGCAGATCTCTGAGTTTGAGGCCAGCCAGGGTTACTTAACATAAGGAGACCCTGTCTCAAAAATGAAAGAAAAAAGAAAAATCTCTTTAGACACTGTGCCAAGTTGAAAAGAGACAGTGAAAAGTAATTTTCCAGGCTTCTGCAGTTACAGAATGTGTCAGGTTTTGTGTCCCCGTTTCTAAAACATGTGTATGTTTCTCTGAAAGATACATTTCTATGGTTGTAGCTATAGAGTCTTGGGTACTTGGTGGTGTGGGTGCTTAGTCAGAGCAGGACTCTGAACTGAGTTCTCCATTCTGGCTGTGTTGACATTCAGGAGTTTTCTAGGGTGGGCATCCTGGCCTCTGTTGTATAAACCCTACCCCCCAGGCAGGAGCTCCATTCATCTTGACAACAGATGTCCTCAGACATCCTGTAATGGAATGTCCTTCTGGAACTTTTTGGATTTTTTTTTTTTAGATTTATTTATTTATTATATGCAAGTACACTATAGCTCTCTTAAGACACTCCAGGAGAGGGTGTCAGATCTCATTACGGATAGTTGTGAGCCACCATGTGGTTGCTGGGAATTGAACTCAGGTCCTTTGGAAGAGCAGTCAGTGCTCTTAACTGCTGAGCCATCTCGCCAGCCCTTTTTTTTTTTTTTTGGTTGGTTTTCTGAGACAGGGTTTCTCTGTGTAGCCCTGGCTGTCCTGGAACTCACTCTGTAGACCAGGCTGGCCCAGAAATTTCCATCTTTCTGCCTCTGCCTCTCAGGTGCTGGGATGACAGGATGCCTTTCTGTATTGAAGGTTTTATATGCGCCTTGAACTCCTGGACTCAAGAGATCCTGCTCCCTCAGCTCTCTCTGTGCTGGAACTAGGTTATATGTCCTAGGTTTCTGCTTGAGAAAACTCTTGTTTTCTCACTCGTCTCTAGCTCAGTCAGGCCAGAGTATCGTCATATTCATTATCCTCCTGTCTCTCACATTGGTGCTGAGTTATAGACGTTTGTCACCAAGCCTCACTGGCCAGATTGGTTTTGTAAGATAAATTCCCCAGAAGTTTATTGCCAAACTCATGACTGAGTTTTCTGTTGTCTGTTTTGGATTTCTTTTCTTATGCCTTTTCTTCCTTCAGGTTGCTTGATCGATTTTGCGCTC